>JANPWX010000087.1:2150415-2363333 GCA_024734555.1 Trochalopteron elliotii
GTTTCCACACATAACAGGAAAAACAATTACAGAGATTCTAGCTCATTAAAAGAATTGTGAAATAGAGTTTGGGAAGTCTAAATGCCTGTAATGAGATGGCAAGGTGATAAAGTGGGTCTAGAAATTATTTTGCAGCATAGTTATTTTAACTTTGACTCATTCAATGTGAAGTGCAACTCAAGTGTTGATATCTTTGTTAGCTCTATGTGGTAAATTAGTGCTAATAGAAGAGGACCAGCATAATATCTATTATTCTCTTATGTCCTACCTAAATCTGTAAAATACCACTCAATCACTGGGTTTTCACCACTTAATTAATGGCTAATCACTGGGCAAATCTTGAAACTTTACAGAGGGTGAATTTCATCCTTATGCAATAGATCTCCTTGGATCTAACATATCTTTTAAGCTTTGCTTTCATATTATGGGAAACCATCACATTACTTTCAAGAAATACAGCTATTTTTTTCCAAGTTCAGTGCTTTCTGCTTCTTATATTCTATGACTGCTGAGCGATTCATTTCCCAAATGTTTACAGAGAACAGCTATGGAAAAGGGGATCATGACTTTTTAAAACACCTGTTTAAAGAAGATGGCTCAATAGTGCTGTGTAATCCAGTGCAGCTTCTCTCTCGTGGCCAGAGCTCCTGGCAGAATTGAATCAGTTTTAGTCCATCAGAGAAAAAGGATTTTTTTTTCTGGTATATTTGACTATATTAATTCCAAATATTTTCTCAATAAGATGTACCATATTTTAATTGAAACATCCAGATGGAGTATTTTATTTTTACTTGCCTTTAGTATTGTTTTAGAACTGTCTAAATTATTAGACTCTTCTTTTAATTTATGACTGCTATTTAACCATATTATGAATATGTAGCGGTGATATAATTTTATGATGAAGATCCTGGAAAATTCATCTCGTCTGCGGTCTTACATTCTTTAAATTAAACATACCAAACATAAAAAAAGAAGGTTTAAAATAGACATTAATTTTATCAGAAGTAGATTCTAATATTAATATCTAGGCTTTGCAAATCATACAGCCCACATATAGGTTGTGATTTTTAAATCCTGAGCTATCTTATTTCCCCTTTTGTGTTGCAAATTTAGAAGGGAAAATACCAGCTAGATAGATTGTTTTCTTTAGTGTTTTAAGTGACTGAAAAAATTAATCTTTTCAAGTTTTGGTGGTTTTGTTGTATTTAGTGTTTTTGGCTCAGGAAGGATTCTTCACACAGGATAGAGCTGATTTTTAGCTGTGAGATTTTTCCAAATTTTGTATTTATTCTGCATCTGAAGAAAATTCACTGTCTGGTGGAAGGAGATTTATATATCCATAGCTACATCTCTGGCTACCTTGAGCCAATTATAACAATATGGCTCTTGTGCAATTTTGCAATTGTATTCAAATGGCAACAGGCTGTGATCTGAAAAATATAAGTATACATCTGGTATACATGTGTATTTTTGTGGATGCCTATGCAGAATATAACATACAAGCAAGTTCAGCTGGTGACCTGTGCATCCATGCCTTGCTGTATTCATACACCAGTAGAATTATTTTCTGATACTTTGGTGTCTTTCAGATGTGAAAAAATGCTTCAGATATAAAATCTTCACGCAGATAAAGTTGTGTAACTTACAAATATGTGTGGTGTCCCTGTTTATTCCAATTACTTTTATATCATTTATATCCAGTAATAAATAATACGTGTGTTTGCTGACAGCCCTGTTCCATCAGTCTGAGATCCAAAATTCAAGCTAGGTTTCTCACAAGAATTTGCTTTTATTTAATCAGTTAGAAAAAAAAAATGCTCAGAACTCTGAGCTAGACTAGTATCCAAATCACTCTTTTATAGCTGCACAGATTTTGCAGAATTAAGGTGAGTGGAAAATAATATAAATCTGTTCCTGTTTCAAGCAGCAAAGAACTATAGCTCTGAAATGGATTTCTTGCATACAATAATTATATCTTAATCACAGCTGTGTTTTTCAAAGTTGTGCCAATTTTACAACATTCATCTTTAAACACCTGGACCTGTGCATTGTGATAGTGTTTCTGTGTTTATTTTACATATTTGATGAATGCTGTGTCTCTCTGTATTTTTATATATCATTTATGCCAGCTGAATTTAATGCTCAAAAGCTGATTAGCAGCCTAAAGGCATAGGGTTGCCCATACTCATCCAAATTACTTTCTATTGAAATGTTTCATAGATGTCAATGGATTTATATCAGGCTGCATGTGCAATATATGTATACATCCACAGAGGAAAAGGAAGCATTAATGAAGATTTCTGAGGTCTATCAAACTTAAGCAGTTCTATAGCATAAGGACTATATTTCAGTGGGCTACAATGTTAGGGTTTATGTTATGAATTTGGAAAAATAGTTGCAATTATTAATAAACCAAAGGTTTATGCTATGCTCTTGTCCATGTGTTCTATTGGAGCATCCAGGAAGATGTATTGTTCTAAGGGCTGCTGAAAACAAGTCCTGTTTAAATCCTTCTAAATACCAACTCAGCTTAAGTGAAGAGTGTGGAATGAGGCCCACTGAAATAACATTTGAAAAACCCCAGCAATATTTATTGTTTTCCTCGTAGTTCAAGTTTGATGTTAAACATATTTAGGAACAAATAAAAATGTTTTAATGCTGAAACATTAAAATGCTTTTAAATACCAAAACCTAGATCACATTTCTTTCCAGATTCTTGGTGCTGAAGTTTCCACTTCATCTGGGTTTTCTTTGCTGATCTTCCCTGTTGTTTCTGTTTGGCAATATTAGTTAGCACAGACACTCTTCCCTTCTAAAGAACATATTAAGCTTCCACAGTTGGAGAGAGGAAATTGGGGTAGAGGTGGTAAAACTGATTTAAAGAACATCCTAAAGGAAGTACAGTGCAGAGATGGAATAAAATCACTCTATTTCAGTCTGACCTTGCTATTGCAGCTGCAAAAGCTCCATCTATATGTGATACATGTGGTGGAAATTATTTAAAGAATGTAAGTCACCATCTTAATGGGTGGAGGCAGTTCTGTAAGAGGCTTGGGTGAAGCAGGGCCATCCATAAGAGTATGTAGTTCCTTGTCCAAATCAGGGCAGGGAATAGCCACAGTGGGCAGCTTGCACATGGATAGAGTCAGAGCTCCTTTGTCTCCCTCTGCTTCTCAGATAAAATATATAATAAGGAAACTCATGCAGTTGTTGACCTTTAAATGTATATTATAGTCTTTCATTTCATGGTTTTAAATAGCTATTTTCTTATTATAATTTAATAAATGTTATGCCTACAAACCTGGAAAAATTGGCTTGTTCCATCAATTTCAAAGGAACACAAAGTACACTCTGTACTGTGTTGTAAAAGTTTTATTAAACTTGATACCATTTAAAATAGTCTTTGAGAATTGCTGACACAATGATTCTAGGTTCTTCTTGGCTTATATATAGCCTGAGAAGTGCTTGCAACGAGAAGCTGATTTGCTGAACTGGTAATTGTTACCGTAGCCACACCAGTCTCTGGACATAATGTCTTTTTATGTCTTGGTGTATTAGACTCAAATGAAGGGTAAAGATCATCTCAGGGAACAGTTTGCCTGGGGGGGTGGGATTTCAAGTGAGTAGATAGAAGCATTTAAACTGTTCTGCTGCTGTTGAATGATGGGTATGTTTTGTAGGGAAGCTTGGAGTGGTGCTGGGATGGATGCATTGAAATAAGAGACAAGCCAGGCTCATATCTGTCAGCCAACCATGTCTGTAAAGTAAGATGAATGGACCTTTGGATATCTTCTTGTACTAATGTGTACTTTAAGAAAGAAATGCCTAATAAGACTGTGGAGGAGTGGATCCTCATCTAATGATTTGATTTCAGTTTTCAATATTGCGGTTGCAAATGGCAGTCCTCACATGGCTAGGGAAGGCTAGTTTTCAGAAATAGGCATCATTCTCTGATAAATATTTATGTCAAAATCAAAGAAATTTGCAATTTCTTGAGTTGTGGCAGTGACTCTGGCCTAAAAATATGTCTTCTTTTCTATGACTCCCTGTCCTTGCCTTGCTGTGTCCCTTTTTGGTGCTGCAGGAGTGCTGCTGTTGCCTGTGAGGGTTAATGTGTCTGATGCCAGAATGAAAGTGCAGGTATTTTTTCAGGCGTGTTAGGGCTCAATGAATTCTGTTAGTTCTGAGGAGGTATAAGAAGGGAGTAAAATGCTGGTAAGCTCCTTCCTTAGAATTTATCTGGTGGTAAATCAGGGCTGCAGAATATCCCTTTTGAACTGAAGGGACATTTAATGGAGAAGTTTTTCACAAAGCTTCTATACTGATCTCTATGGGTAAAGATGCCTGCAGTGGTGGGGAGGAAAAAGACCCTCAATATTTGTGTAAGTTGAACAGCTATTAATTTTTATGGCATTTTCTGTCAGCCTCTCCTAAACAAGGAATAAAACCTTTTACTACTTGCCACAATACAAATATTTTATCTAAAGAAGGCTGTGATGAAAGAAAAGGAGACACAGATATTCATTGCTGAGGAATTTCTGAAGGATGGAAATTCCATCATAGCTGCATTTGACCAACTCTCTTTTAAGAAAATTGTTTTAAAGGCCTGGTTATAATCAGTGGTTAGGCAATATGAAATAAAAATATGCATTAGAAAACCATGCTTATGATTGGCATCAGTTTGAAACCATCATTTTACCTTGGACCTGTGGGACCTTCAGCTCATAATGGAAATGCTTGAGATTTTGAGAGTCCTGCAGTCCATCCAAGCCAAGCAGCATAATTCAATGACTGATTGAATTTTTGGGAAGTAAGGAAGAGGGGAAGATGGCATTTAACCCTAGCCCTGCAGTACATATCTATGTGTGGTGATACAACACCCAAGAGTACTTTGAGAGAACCTCTGAATTAATAAAGCTGTGTGAGGTGAGAAAAGCCTTGCTGCACCAAACCAACAAAAGCACTGTCAAGGGGAAGGGAGAAAAGAAAACCCCAACAACTCATCTCTACTTTGCTAAAAGAGTGCAGTAGCCAGCCAAATGGTCATGTATGCTGTGCATTCCTTTTATTTTTCATTTGTTTTCTTGGATAGCATACAACAAAGAACAGAGGTGATGGGCAGAGCAACAAACCCACAATGACTGTATATGTTACAAAAATATGGACAATGCTTACAGGAAAGTGACACAGCAGATTTAAAATATGTGGTAACGTTAAAGAATGTCTCTTTTTATTCTGGTTCCCACACTTTTGGGAGTTCCAGGCACATGCTTTTCCCTTGGCATGAATCTGACAGAGCACTTAGTGCCTGCTGAAGGCCAAGTCAAGTATAGCAGCAGGGCTGTGCCCTGAGGCCTGAGTGGCAGAGTTCATCATCCATCATCCCCTGACAGATGATTTTCTGGCTCTCTGTTACACAGGGAGGAAGGGTTCACAGAATGCACACCAAATATGTGTACATTTATGTGAGGAAGAACCTCCTTCAGAAAACCCTTTAACTCTTATCCTTGACCAAATTATCATTGTTATTAAAAACATTTTTATCAACTTACATAAGGCAAAAAGTCAGGGAAGCAAAATTAAATTAAAGTGATTACAAGAAATCAGAGCTATACAATTTCCTTTAATTGTGTTTTCTTGGAGCATGTTGTATTGGGTATTTTTGTTTAAAAAGCAATCACACAGTGAGAAACAAGTGAAAGTTATATGTAAATTTAGCCAAACAAAATCTTTTTATGGTCATGAATATTTTTTAGGATTTTTTTCTGGAGGAGGGGATTTAGGCTGGGATGTGTTGTTTGGGTTTTTTTGTCCAGCTGTTGAGACTGAGGTACCCTGGGTGAGGTGGGCGTATCTGAATATTGTCACTTTGCCTTGTACCTCTGCCACACTGTTCAGAGAAGGGTGGGTTTACAGTGGTAACTGGGCTTAAATTTTCTGGAAAAGCATGAAAGGGTAAGATACAAAATACTTAAAGTGTTAGAATTGATTTATGTGGGAACAAATAGGAGTGTAGGCAGACCCTTTGTCATCTGTGGGACTTCACAGTCCTGGCAGGTGAAACATGGATAGGACCTGATGCTTGGAGATGAGAGAAAAGAGACAAGTTTTCAGCTGGAAAACTTCAGTTTCAGTTTCTGGAGTGGTCCAGTCAGAGGTGTGACAATGTTCATCCATAAAAACTAGTGCAGGATGAATGGCCTGATGTTTGAAGGCAATGTCAAGATTCAGTGAGTTCTACAAATCTACAAATCTAGTAGAAATATGTGAGCCCTCCTGAATGGGATGGCACTTCAGAATATTTGTGTGTCTCTGTCTCCAATAGAAGGACATCTTCCTATGTAGTTTTTACCACTTTGCTTTCTTTTGGGCTTCAGAAACCCTTAGCACAAGCTGTGTCTGCACTGTGAGAACTTTGTGAGGACTTTTGTTGTGGCAAAAACCTTAAAACTGCTATCAGTGTGAAGGCTTCTTGACAGTAGGCATCACAAAAATGTTTAGATCTGCCCCTTACTACATCTACATTTTATATTTCTTCACCTCTTGGGGCAAAATCACTTTTAAATCTGTTAGGCCTCCTTGAATTTTGGTAAAGGAGTCATATAAGGACCCAAGACAGGTTTATCTTTTAATATTAATAGTTATTTCTTATTTTTCCCTGTGATTATGACAATATTTTTGCACACTGAAGTGAATTGTCTAAACATCTTACATCACCTCTACATGCTTATTCATGAAGAGACTAGACAGCCTGAATAAATGAGTGCTCATGAAGTGTGTCATTGACACTGTAATAAATGGATGTCATGGAAAACTCAGATCAGATTCTTAATATTTGTTTTCTCTCTCAAGGTCCTCCAGACCATTAAAAAGTCGTGAACTGCCAAAAGAAATTCTAAGAGTTTTCATGTGGTCATTCCTAGAGAAATCATTTACTTTAATATCCACATTTCAGCATCTTTGCCTTGTTCTACCTTTGGTAAATTAGCAACAATGCTTTTCAGGGGGAAGAAAAACTTGCAGATAAAACTTCTTGGCTAAACAATCTAAAAACAGTGTTATTGAATCACTAAAATGAGCAGAATGCTCAATTTGCCATGGTTATGGAAGCAAGTGAATTCTACTTCTGTCTTCTGTCTGATGCACTCTCCCCAGCTGAGGCTGGAGAGGTTCTTTCTGTTTTTTTACCTTTCCTACATTTCCAAGTAATAGGTAAAGTTCACCAAAGGAGAAACTCCTCATTTGAAGTGATGTTTCCTAACCCTCAGCTAAAGCCAAGTAAATGAAAGCAGCAACTGCTAACCCAGACTCTGTGCTTTGGCCTCATCCTGGGAGTGTGACATGATAAATACTCTGATGTTTTTGTGCACTGTCAATGGGATCCAGCTGGCTATTTTTAAATGTGTGGCATTTACAGATGCTTTCCCTTCTCCTTTCAAATCTGCTCAACTCTGGTGGACTAAACATGTATGAGCAAGGCCAAAATGTACAATACAAACCTCACTGGGTATGTTTGGTTTTTAATAGCATTGCATGCATTGAACCCGCATTAAGGGTTTCTGCTGAGGTTAAAAGGAACCATGGGGTTTGAATTTGGTTTGAACATGTTATTCCTCTTTGCAGTTCCTTATTTTTGCCCCTCTGTTTGTTCATGTTGTAGTTGATGTGATCCATAATATCATCATGGATATGTATGCGTGTGGTACTTGGTGTCTGAGTCTCTAACACAGCAGAGAGTAAGGTGTGTTAGGGACTTGTAGGTGGCCCTAACCTGATCCAAGTCAGCCCAGTTTTGAGCATAGATGGGACAAGATGGCTCCAGAGGTCTCTTTTGGCCCAAGTTATTTTAAGATTCTGTGATCCCGTGTTTGGTTTCCTTGCGTACAGCTAGCAAGGGCTCATAAAAGCAGCCTGGTTTGTCCATAAAAGCACAATGGCCTTGGGGCATGCTGATCCACCCAAGTTACTTCTTGGCAGGAGGAGCCCAACCTCTGGTTCCCGTTTTGCCTGCTTTTATAGCTGTTTCTGCATCTGGTGTGGGGTTTTGCCATGATGCAGACGATTACTCTTCTGGGTAGGTACTCATTGCTGCTGTGGTTGAGTAGCTGGCACAGTAAAACAGATGAGTAAATGCTTTGAAGCAGCTTGATGCGTGTGCTGGCACGTCAGGCAGGCATAATAATAATGCAGGTCTTGCTGCACTGCCTTGTGGCATGTTTGTTTGTGAGCTCAGGCCATTCCTGGCAGGAGTGATCCTCAGCATTGGGTCATCCAGAGAGAGAAAACAGAGAAAATACACTGAGCTACCAACAGGACCCACATGAGCATGTTTTATATATAGGTGTTCGTGTGCTGAGCACACTGAAAGAGTGATTTAGAGACAGCTGCATAGTATTCTGATGTCTGAACCCAGGGAGGTGTAAAGGAGAATCCCCAAGACAGTGGTAGAAAGATTATGGTTCCAAGCCGACCAATGTCCAGTAATTAATCCTGAGGAGCTTCCTCTGCTGCTTTGCACTGACCTTCTGAGACTTTAGCTGTGATTGCAACTGATCTGAAATGCTTTCTGTGCAACTGTAGAAAAAAGCCTTTTTATAAAACAGAATTTTTGTGCAAATGAAAGGCCTCATGTGCAGGCACAGGCACATATCCTTTCTCAAATGGAGAAAACCCTGACAGCTAAGGCCTTAAAGATATGAGGAGCCCTTTCCAGAAAACAGATTGTCAGAAGGAATGTTTTTGGCAGTGGTAGTGAGAGAGGTCTAAAAGAACTTCACTTTATATTTTGTTTTGCCTTTTTTGGGCTATTAAAAAAAAAAAACAAAAAAACCACAACCAAAAA
This sequence comes from Trochalopteron elliotii, assembly GCA_024734555.1. NCBI lineage: Eukaryota > Metazoa > Chordata > Aves > Passeriformes > Leiothrichidae > Trochalopteron > Trochalopteron elliotii. The sequence continues at coordinate 2,159,258 of JANPWX010000087.1, forward strand.
AATGTCCCCCAAACAAAACAAATGCCAAGAAAACCTCTACCACAACAGCCCATACCCAAAAACAGCTTCTCCTAAAAATCTGATGACATTGTATGCTTGTAATGAAGCAGAAAAATCTTGATATTTAAGTACCTATCTGTGGTTGCTGTGATGTAATTTATCTAATCTCATCTAAAATCCAATGTTTTCAGGTTGGTAATTCAAAATGGCTGAGATTAAAGCGGATGGCAGTGAGGGTTTGGTCAAGAAGGATCAAATTCTTGATTGTGATTGTGAATGAGTAATGATTTGACTAATTATTACTATATTTAGAGGAAAACCAGCTGTTCAGTGAATTTAATTTTTTACTCTTTTCACCTCTGTCCCTCCAGTGAAGTTATGTGTTTTCATTCACTGCAAAGATGAAAGTATCATTCACTGAACACTCAACCAGTTTGGTTTAATTTTCTTAGGTTTCTGAGAAAAGAGCCAGAAATCAAACCTGGAACCTGTTGCTGCTAATCAAATCATGACAGAAAGGTAAGAAACTAGTTTTATTCCTAGAGTTTGGGCTTTGTCCCTTCTACTTCTCACTGCTGCTCACAGTTGTATTTCCAAAGCTTTGTGTTTTATCTTCTAGACATGCTTTCCTGGAATTTGATTATTTATCCATAAGGGCTTTTTGTGAAATACAAAAAGACAACCAGCTTTTGTGCCTAGCAGAAGCTGAAGAATGTCCTCTATGTAAAAGGCACATATCAGCCATATAGTCAGTTCCTGCTTAAAAGACTTCAGGCTGCAAAAGCATTGCTGCAAAATGGGAGGTTCACACATATCATTATACAGCTTTTTTGGGAGCATTCAGAATGTAGTTTGGTTCTGGGATTAGTGTCTGGTGACAGGTTTTATATCAGGTGTTCTAATGCAGCAAGTTGTAGCAAGGTGAGAGAAAATGGATAGGCAATGTGAACTCCCAATTTCCCAGCTCTGTCACTTTTTAAGTTGTAATTTTACTCTTTTCTTTATTTTTATCTTTGGCTTATTAGCACAGATATTGCCAAGGACACTCCACATCAGCTATTTATGTTCATAAACCTATTTCTATTTGTTCCAGCAATCTCAGCCAAGAACATCCCAGAACTGACATTTTGAAAAACCTCTTGTTTATGGGAAATTTTACACGTTCCATTTTTCCAAACACTGAACTGGGGAGTGTTCACTGAAAACATCTGAGAATACTTTAGCTCTTCTAATTTTCTCATGATGTCTTACTAATATCCAAAGAGGGAAGAACTGTTTGTTTTATAAACTACTCTGCCAGGTTTCTTCAAAAGTCGTTACAGCCCAAATTTTCTAAGCAGGCATATGTGTCTTAAATACATTGTGTTTTTCTCCTTCCTAGTTAAAACTAGAATTTTCTCTTCATGGCATGTTTCAGGACTGTCTTTTTAAACATATACAGTCTGTTGTTGGAGCTTTTAAACAAAACAAAAACTTAATTGCAAGTCTTCTGCAAAGGAGTGAATTTTTCCCTACTTCAGTCTGTCTTTGAGTAGATGTAAATTAATCACCAAACTTTGAATTCAACTCTGTCTTTTAGTTCTGGTTAAAAGAAATGCTACTGAATTTCAAAAGTTCAAATGTTCATCAAATTGCATACAGCACTGCCCTTGGGATCATACCTAAAGTATTTGTAGGTAAGCAATATTAATATACAATTTGCAAAGCAATAACCCAAGTCCCAAGTGAAAAGGAAATGCTGTGAAGCTAAAAGGTAAATAATAAACGCTGATGAACAGGGACTCTGGAAAATCACAAATGGAAAAAGTGCTAAATCCCAAGGTTTTACTTGTTTTGCTCTTACTTATTAACTCAGGTACAGGATTTTGCTGTTCTACTGGTGCCCTGGAGGAAAGGTCTCTGTCACTTTAGATGAAAAAGTTTTCAAAATGTTACAAACGTGTTCTGCCCTGTTCAGCCAGACTTACTAAAATAAGGAGGAATTTTTGGCAAACAATAGAGGCAACAAAGGAGTGACTGCTGCTGAATTATTGGCAATTGTTGATAATGAGTGATTTGCTAGATGCTGAGGAAAATTGCCAAACTATTCATTTTTTGTTCCTTAGTTAGTTCACTGATACTGATTCCTTGAAATGTGTAGGAAAATGGGCAGGCTTTCTGGGGCTTCCATGTTAGAGCAAGCCTTGCAAACTTTGTAATGGCTGGCAAGGACTCCAGTCCAGGAAAACACAGAAGTTTTGAACGTATGAGACTGCCCACAGACTTAAAATTAAGCACAAGTAAAAGTGCTTTCTGGAACTTTGGTTAGGGAACTTGCTTTGATCAATGAATAAATCTATGAGCCTTAGCAGAGACACTCCAATGCACGAATGATGCCAGAGATTTCAATCACGGTGCCTCTGCTGAACTCGTGATTGCTACCTGACCTGCCAAGGGAAAGGTGACACGAGCCCGTGTGCTCAGAGAAACCATTGCTCCCACGTTACAATAACGCCAAGATGCTGGGATATAGAAATGCTACATGACTGTGACCTATTCTCAGAGCAATACCATGATGGCTGGCTGGAAACCATCCTGAAAAGTAGGGAAGCAAAATCTTATAAGGGACTTAGTTCCAAAAATGGCAGAGCAATTCAAGTCTAAAGGCAGCTATCTAGCTGCCTAAGTAATCCAAAACATTCAGGCTGAATAAAACTAATTGCAGTGACATCATTGGAAAGAAAAATTAGTTGATGAAAAAAGTGTGTAAAAATACAACAGTAGTTAAGGCAAGAGGTCTATAGGTTGAGTAATTGTCTTTAAATGCTGAGTGTTCTGTGTATTTCTTACAGAGGAAATCTAACTGCTCATGGTAAGGAAATGGACAGATGTAAATTTATGTACAGTAAAAATTTTTCAAAACTATTTTTTAGTAACAAAAGTAGCTTAGATAATGCAATACCCATGTGCAATTTAAATAGTAAAACTTTCATTACTACATTCCAATTCTTATTCTTCACTATTAATTGGAAATACTTATAGACTTTGCATTAAATGTATGGTAGCCTCCTAGGCTGAATTTGTACTAAGGAGGGACAGATGTTTCATACCAAAATTATGTCACCATGTGACCTCACAAAACTTTACAAGAGAACCAGAATTACTTCAGTACCTTCATCACTTTGTATTATTGAGTTGAGAACTGGATGGGACAGTGACAGTTTGGGATTAAGAAGTCCACACCATCCTGTACCCCTGTCCTACTGCTCCAACAGGGGATGGATGGACTCACAGAATTCTGGCTTTGATGGAGAGCACAGAATTTGGCATGGTTTGCTTCTTTCAATCCAAAATATGGGATTTTGAGAAGGGGGAACTTGCCTTGTGTATGTCTACAAAAACACTGCCCTTGTGCTAATGCCTTGAGAGCATAGAACAGAGACTAGATAGTGTTAAAGGAATAAGGTAGGTATTTATTAAAAAAGCCTCAAAGGATACACCTTGGGCAGTACAAGAACCTGGCCAAGGCTACATCCAAGATGGACAACGGGTCACATGTTTTCACATTTTTATAAGTTTTGGTTTATTTACATATTGTGGTTAATTGTCCAATTACAGCTTCAGGTTATGAAGTCCCATCCTCCCAGACTGCTCTCCTCAATCTGCTGTTGTTTATGCTTTTTTGGGCTTGCAGCCTTAATGCTGTCCTTGGTTGTTGGGCTGGAAAAGGACTGTTTTGTCTAACTACACTGTGAAGAGAACTTGCTAACACTATATGAAGTTCAGAGTCTGAATTAGTTGTATACTAATGCAGTACAGAATCTGGAAAATATGCAAGCTAAAACTTAAGGCATCAGTGTTCTTCTGCATTAATGCACTGATTAGCAGGTCTTTTTTGTATGTTGAGCTCTGGTTGTTTGTGGATATGCTGGGTCTTACTATCTGGTATCTAAATTTTTCCTGTTTATTCTTCAAATGTTTATATGTAGGAATAGTCCCATCAAGTAATGGGAATATCTATGAACCTTGAGAGAGAAGGCCTATGTTATTAACCCACTCTGTGAGTCGACACTAAAAAAAAAAATCTCAGGAGGTGGATCCTATCATTCCTGAGCCAAATTCAGTTGCTTGCTGAACCACAGCATTTCCTTTGTGCTGAAAAGAATTACCTTGGTATAGCCAAAGATTCAGTATTTGGCTTGCTAAACACAATAACTTCATTAATACTAAAAAAACAGTTGTGTGAATATAATATAATAGAACATGAGAAAAAAACCCCAGTATGCATCCACCAGAAATAAAACAATGCCATTATTGAATATAAAAGTCTTCTCAAAAATATTTATACCTTATTGGTATCTCCAAATCAAGAAAAGAAAACTAGTTTTAAGACAGTGAACTAAAACTCCCTTTCCAGCCACAATATATCCTTAGAGAGAAGAACTAACTCTATGTGTAAAATAGGGAACATGCTACAGGGCTGGCCAAACCAGCCTCCAGTGGATCTTTACTCTACTGTTATAAAATTATATTGTCCTTTGCATTAGTCTTAAATTACTTGTACATATGTCTATTGTTGTCAGCTTGGAAAAAAACAGTTGTGAAACTTTGGTTCCAAGTGCTTAAATTTTTTGTCATATGAAAAGAACTGAAAACAGCCCAGTTTTTTCAGCATTTGCATCAAGCCCTGGATGGCTAGGTTAGAAAAAGGCTTTTCTGAGCATTTATCATAGAGAAGCAGTAAGAAAATGTTTTTAAAACTGTTTAACTCTTGCTGTTCCATCTGAATACTTTTTGGGAAGAAGCCTTCTGTCTACTTACAATGAACTGACCTGTATGTTGTTTTTATGGTAGATGTTAAAATTAGGTAGCTAATCAGCCACTGACTTATATAAGCAATTAGAGTCTCACTTCAGAAAATAATTTAAGTATTTAAATTCATGTAAGGATGAGTGAAGTACATGATTAGTGTGAGTTCTTTGAAAGTGGGTGTTCTATCTAGTAAGGAGTTCTCTGTTAATCCAGAATCTGGCTGAGCAATGAGCCACATTAATAGTAAGTTCTATTAGAGAGATGGGAAGCCAGAGCCAATACAATTTGTGGCCCATTTGTCTTATCTGTGGTTTTTTTTTTTTAGTTTCCCCCAGCAATTTTATTTTTTTTCTTCTCTGAAAGTCTATCATTCCCTTCAAGAGAAAACACTGACATTGGTGGGAGACCCTGAGTTTTAGATTTGGAGTAATTAATTCATTTTAAGAGCAAAATCCTGTCCCACTCATCCCCATCTCTCTGAATCTGTCTGAATCAGGCTTAAGCCACAAGCACTGGGGTACCAAAGAAGACAGATTATCTGAGGACTGTTTAGGGCTCTGTGAATTCCCAGGCTTCAGTTCCAGGAAAAGTTGGGATCATCAGAGCCATAAATTTAGTTTGCAGCATCTCTTCTTCTTCTGTGGAATGTCCACAGCACTAGAGCTTGGCATAGCAGTGGTGAAGCCCTTCTAGCCTGGGGACAGGGAATGGAATGAGCTCTACTTTGCCACTGCCTGGAGGGATGTGCATTAAAAAAAAAGGTCTTTGGTGATGTAGTTCAGAAGAGCTCTTGTGTTGCTGAATATGTTGTGTTTCATCCCATGTTTTAAAGATTTAGTACTAGAACTATAAGGTCTTGAGAAGAAGTCCCTTGGAAACCAGCCTTGTTTTCAAATTTGTGAACTTAGATAAAGTTAAAAGGCAAAACCAGTCAAAAATAACACTGATCATACAATAACAATTAGCGAGAAAGAAAAAGATGTGGTGACTAAAAATTTCAAATTTTAATTTGGAATACTGGGCCACCCTCCTAAACTGTTTAAGTGGCAAAAAGGCTCTTGGTTTTTTTTGAGTTTTTAAACATATGCAGCTGATTTTCTAGATTTGTAATAGTGGCACACAGTAATATAATTTGATTGGCTATATTAAAAAGTATGTACATATAGAGATGGGTGATGACTGCAGTGGCATAGCCAACTCTGCTGTTGTGAGAAATGAGGACTAGTTCACGCACAATTTAAAACAAAGAGAGAAAACACCTCCAAAAATGTGAATTTCAATCCTTACAAATGACTCAGGCATCAGTGAACAAGTATTGCTTCCAGGCTTGTCATGATGAGCCCTATTTCAATTCCAAATAGCAAATAGCTTTGGTTTGTAATCAGTCTTTGGCCAGCATTGTCTTTTCATCTGTGTGCCTGCAGCCCTTGGTGCTCCCAGCCTTCAGGCCTGGCTGAGAGGCGTTTTGTGCACCACATGGTGGGTAATAATGCAGGAGGCCTCTGTCTCTCTAAACTAAACCCAATTCTTTATTAAGAGTGCAAAGGTTCTGCATCTGTGGATTGTGCTCAAGCCACGTGCATGCAGAGCAGCTTAACTGGTGTCCTAACTCAAAAAAATGAAAATCATGTTCTTTCACCCAAAGTATGGGGGGAATGGTGCTGCAGAAACTTTTTTATGAGTATTGGAAAAGAATGTACATGCTAGAACAAACAGCTAATAAATAAACTATTTTTTAAAAATTATTCGAGTGTGTATATACAGACACACACATATTTTTATATACACATATATGTGGTTGTAGGGAACTCCTTTGGAGGAAGATATAATTTCTTGTATTTAGATTTCTTGCATTTTATTCCTGAGAGTCTTTTTCTGTCACTGTTAGAGACATATTGCTGAGCAAGATCAGTAACTGATCTGGCACTTCCAAGTCATCTGTTTACCTGTGTTGCTCAGAGACTGGGGATTTGAGGGAATGAGAAATGTCGGCTGCTTGGCGTGTGTGTGTTCTCCATTGAAGCTAGAAACAGTTTAGCAACTTGACTGTGCTCTGCTTTGTAATTTATTGACATGGATTCCTACCGTCACACTGTTCTTTAAAAAGACTTTTTGGTTTAACAAAATTGCTTTGACATTTCAGATTAAGAGAAGTGTTTATCTTGCTTAAAAGTTCTGACATTTTTGGCAATTATATTGTCTTTATTAATACACAGACAATGGTATGTAATATCAGTTTTATCTACAAAAATAAAGAACTAGTTAAAAAAGTAGAATAGTTGGAAATGTAAAGGCAAAACAATGAATTTAGAGATACAGTGTCAGCTGATAAGATTTAGATCACATTATTCACTTGGGGAATAAAAATGAATATTTGAAAAAAATTGGTAAAACCAGTAAAGCCACAGCATTTTTCTGCTTCTTTTGGCATGTTTGCCAAGGGACAGAACTGTATGTTAGGAAAGAAAATGATTACAGATTTGAGATTCTATTAAATAATCTCTTGGTTGATTTCAAATTTACTTCAACACCTACAGTTTCAAACTTATTATGTAATTATATGCAAATGCAGGCACAAATCTACCAAGTCTTACTTTCTGGCATTGTTCTTAGTTGGAGTTTGGGTGTCAGTGTGTGTATTCACAGTAGTAATTCCTGAGGGTGATAGTACTACTTAAGATTGAATGCTGAGTTGCTAAATTCTATAATTCTATTTTTTTTTTTTTTTGAGTGTGCTGTTTTCATGCCTAAATGTGGATCTTTTCACATGGAAACAATTGTGTGCAGAAAATTGCGGCAGTAATTTTGGAGGCCGTTTTTAATTTAAAAATGTTCCTGTGCACAGTGCGCCCTTGTTTCTGCCCAGAAACATATTTTAAGAGTCAAGTAATATAAATTCTTTAAAAATGGAGGTTTGAAGGGAAATACTGATAACAATCTTAGCTTCTTGATTGACAAGAAACCCAAGATGACCTGGCAACGTGAGCTGGCAACCCAGAGAGCTCATCGGGATCCTGGGTTGCATTCCCAGTGGGTTGAGGGAGTGGATTCTGTCCCTCTGCTCTGCTCTTGTGAGACCCCACCTGCAGTGCTGCCTCCAGCTCTGGGGCTCCCAGCACAAGAAAGACATGGATTTGGTGGAACCAGTCCAGAGGAAGCCACAAAGATGGCCAGAACACTGGAGCTCTGCTGTGGAGACAGGCTAAGAGAGCTGGGGTTGTTCAGCCTGGAGAAGAGAAGGCTATTGGGTGACCCTTCCAGTACCTGAAGGGGCTCCAAGAGAGCTGGGGAGGGACTTTTTCCAGGGCCATGGGGCAATGGAGCAAGGGAGAACAGCTCCACACTGACAGAAGGCAGGTCTAGGTTGGATGTTAGGAAGAAATTTGTTACTGTGTGGGTGGTGAGGCCTTGGAAAATGTTGCCGAGAGAAGTTGTGGATGCTCCATCCTGGAAGTGTTCAAGGTTGGATGGGGCTTTGCAACCTGGCCTAGTTGAAGGTATCCTGGCCCATGGAAGAGGAGATGCAACTACATGGTCTTTAAGGTGCTCCACGCCAAACAATTCTATCTTTCTATAGCAATTTTAGTAACAGTTCCTCCCATACTCTGACTTCTCATTTATTTTGTCTCTTCCTCAGCTGCAACAACTGCCTTTTTTTTTTTTAAATGGTTATTCTTTTTACCATTGACTGTTCATACCTTGGCAAGAAATTTCTTTGCCGTTTCTTTTTTGTAGCAGTTTTTCATGAGAATTAAAACTCAAATTAGTTACATTGATGAGGGAACATATGAATTATTTAGTCAAAATTGATGCAGTTACTTTCCAATTTCAGGACTTTCTTAATTTAAAATTTTTTCTTTCACGTCTAATGCCTTTTTTTAAAAATCTAAATGGTGTTTCTGCAACATTCATCAATTTTTATGCTACCATGTAAATTGCTTCCAAGTTTTTTTTTTTGGTGATTTAGACAATTTATCTATTAGCAAAATTGTAATACTGGCATACAATAACTTTCTGCTGCATGCCATAAAGTTTTCAAGTAATAACACTTTTCTCTCAAAGACACTGTGACATCGCAGAAAACAATTTAAATAGATACTTTACTGGCATTGACTACGGCATTTCAGGGTTTTTTCAGTGAATTTGAGCTCCTAATTAAGAATGGAAAGCAGCTTAGTATTTTTAGAGTTAGTCAATCTTAAAGCAGAAATTAACTAAGTTATAATAGTGTTCATGATTTTAAATATGTATTTCCTTCTTGGTTGCACAACTGATTCTTAGTGCTTTATTCCTTACTGACTGCATGGTTAACCTTAATGTATGCACAGGCAAATTCAATTTTGCTGTAGTAATTAGAATGCATTTTGAGGGGAAGAAATGCAGCAGCATGAATAGCAACTTTTGGTATTATATGTTATGCATGTATTGCAAATAAGAGATCACAGATCTAAGTAGGCCTATTAGCAGTATATGTATTTTTTGCATAATTTCTGTAAATGTCTTTAATTGCACTATAGGTATTTTTAAATATAAGAAGAATCAAAGGACAAAACTATGTTAAAAAGTTTAGGTGATGCAGTGCGAAATCAGAAGTGAAGGAAAAGTAAATTGATTTATGTTTTTAGGAAATCACATAGCCTATAAAACTCGTCACAAGATTTTTCTTAAAGCAAGAGACTTAGAATAGAAACAGAATCAGATACTAAGTCAGTAAAAAGAACTCAGAAATAGTGACCATACCAAGGTTGTATGTATATATTTATTCAAAAGACAATGTATTACTGCCAGAACTCAACCAATGCTGCATTACAATTGTGGATTTTTACTTGATGAAAAAGATGATCCATGATCTTGGCTTAGTGGTTCTTAAAGGAGGACTGACTTCACAGCAATTTATGAAATGCCCATCCAGCCAGAAACAGGTATATGTAAAAAGAGATAAAGTTATAAAATATTACCCCGAGTTTAGAAGTCAAGTAAAACTCTGTCTAGCAAAGGCAGTTTCTAACTGGTGAGGTGTGTAAAAATATTTTCCTCATATGCAAGTCTTTCCACAGATGCATAATGCATGGGCTTTTCCACCTCTCTCAAACAACCAGTGGTAGCCCCACTTAGAGGCTAGACAGGCAGCCACTTACCTGACCTACAGGAGCAATTTCTGATCTGATGATTGCAAACTTACTGGAGTATGATCTACTGGCATTGGGAGAATTGCACTCCCATGGTTCAAGTGAAATGCAGTTGTGCTTTTTGGGCAGAAGGAAGGGTAGTGTGGGTGTCCTCCCTCCTGTCATGGTTCAGGCAGTGGCAGGAGCATCCCCAGGTCACAGGCAATTGTTCCTGCATATTTACCGACTGCTTGTACAATGACTCTTGAAGGCAACTTACTCTGGTAATAATTACTGCCCTGGTTGAAGAGATTCTTTCTCTTCACCACTGTTCTTCAGGGTTTAGACATAATTCAAGTCTTATGCTGGATTCAAAATCAATAGAATGAGTCATTTTATGGTTATTTGTCCCATAATAAAGCTATGGGTAAAGAACTCATTAAGTATCACTTACATTTAGATGGCCTTGTCTCTCCTTGACCTGGAAGCTCTATGGAGCAAGATGATTGAAGTCCTTGCAAGATGACTTGTACCCTTCATCCAGTGGTGACTCTTCAGAAAGTAGTCTGTGTAAGAAAAAGACACACTGCATAAAAAGATGTGTGATTAATCAGAACATATTTGTTCATGTCTCAACATTCTCTGCCTTTCTGGGAATATACTAGCAATGAATAATTTTTAACATCAGAGGATGCAATCAATGAGGCTTTTGACTGACTAAGGATTTCAAGGTTTTTCCTATGAAAAAGCCAGTTGACATTCATTAGGGCTTTAAAAAAATTCAATAGAACATTTTTTACTTGAAAACCAAAAAGTTAAGTTGAAAGATGTTTCATAGAAACATGCCGATGCTGCTGAAATCTTTATTTAAATAAAAAAGTCAAAATGAATTGTCAGCTTTTTAATTTTACTTCAAGACTATTGAATACATCATTCTGTATTTGCTGATGTATATTTAATGCATATACAATATAAAATATACTTTGTATTTTAATATTGTTCAAGTTTTTTCATTAATTTCACATTCAGAGGAAAGTGCATAATTATAGTAAGTTATTTTTTTTTGACACAGGAAATTCTTTGCATTTATTTAGATACAAGACAAGGAAGGAAAATGCTGAATTTCCCCAAGAATTCAGATTCTAGATTTTTAAAAGTTCTGTGACTGTGACAGCTGTATAAAAAGCATCCTTTTGCACTAAATAAATATATTAGAGGGTACTATCTTAATTTTTATGAGAAATTAAAGAAACACAATTGTGTGATTTTCTTTCCTATATATTTTGCAACACTAACACCAACACTAACAGTCCTGGTGACAACATGAAGCCCTGGTTTTATGAGCTGTATAGTTCTTTCTGAATACTGAGCCAAAGGTGTAAAGAAGCAGCTTCGTTCAGACCCTTGTTGCTGTATAAAGCTTATTCAAAGAGGAAGACTTCCAGTTTCAACTTCTTCAATATCTATTATTTTCCCAGAGCAGGCTCTCTAAAAAAGGACTCTCCAAACCATCCACCATCCCCTTTCGTTTAGAAATTTGGAGAGTCAGGCAAGCCTCTGTGTAGAGCTGTGCAGAGAACTTCCAAACAGGAAAGAGAGCCTATATCCTGCTGCTATTGCACATAAGAAATCATTACGCCTATGCTCTCATCTTCCTGCTCCATTTGTATCTAACACCCCCCAATTCTCTCTTTCCATCTCTTCTTTTCTCTCACATCTCCATATGCTTCTCAGTTAAAAAAGCTTCTTGGGTAATCTATGAAATGTGTCCACTGCTCTCTCCTTCAAAGAAATTCCTCAAAACCCAACCATATTTCAACTATAGTGATTCCATACTTCTATTGCTGTATACCATGAGTTATCCAGAGAATTGTTTAAGCAATGATGCAGCAGTGAAAAAGGCAGTGCAACCTTAAGATGCACTAGGAGTGGAATTTCGAGAGGAAGTGCTGGTGCTATTATAGAGGCTGTGGTACAACCTCAGAAATATTGTGTGGTGTTGGTCACCCATGGACGAGAATGTTCAGTAAAACTGGAACAGATGTAGAGAAGGGTCATAAGGATCATTAAGGCAATGGAAAACCCTGTTTTATGAGAAGAAGCAAAAAGATTTTATGTGTTCTAACATGGCAAAATAAAAGCTGAGGGGTTATGCTTTCTGTACAGGATATAATGGTTGGAGACAGACAGGAAAGTACCTAAACTAACTGACAACATAGAAGAAAACAATAGTTCTTGAATAGATTTAATTTTTTTTCCCACTGTGAATCCAGACAGGGCCTTAATGGAAACACAGGGGAAGAAAAGCTCTGTATGCTTTCATGGAAGCTATGTGAAATGCTGGCAAAACAGAACATGCACCCTAGGACATCCTTTCCTAAAATCCTGCAGAAGTCTAATTTTTCCCTGTTAATTGTTTAAGTCATTGACTTTATATGTCGCACATCTGCTGTAAAACATTTACCCTCATGCTCAGACATTCCTTGTCTTCCACATACTTCCTGCGTGATATTAGGTTGGTCACTTTGTCCTTCTGTTTTCCATGTGAACAATATTTATATTAGTATTCCTTACCTCAAAGGGATGCTGGAAGCATAAATATAGTAATGACTGTATTAGCAGAGGCAAGTAAATATTTTATCATAGGCAAGGAATCTCTGCCTTCATACAATTTCTTTTTTACATGGTATCGTTTCCGTCAGAAAGCCTATATAAAACACACAAGAATAATGATGAAATGTTTGGTTAGTTCTCTTAAAGTTATTTCCATATCTGCATTTCCCAGGGTTTTTTTTTTAATAGAATGTAAAATTATTCAGAGCTTGTTTTGGGCTCCCCAGTTTAAGACTGACATGGGCATAGTGGTCTGAGTTCAGCAAAAGGCCACAGAGGTGATTAAGCAGGGTTTCTTTAGGAAGAGTGGCAGAGGTGGTTCAGCCTGGAGAAGAGACAGCTCAGGGGAATGAATGTATTCAAATGTCTGAGGGGTGGTAAAGAAGATGGAGACGGGCTCTTGTCAGTGCTGCTTAGTGACAGAACAAGAGGCAGTGGGCACAAATTTAAATACAAGAAATTCTATTTCAACTAAAGTAAACTCAAACCAAAACACTTTTACACCCTAAGGCTGGTTGTACATAGGAACAGATTCCCTAGGGAGGTTTGTGCAGTCTCCATCCTTGGAGACACTGAAAGCTCAACTGGACCTGGTCCTGGGAACCCTGCTCCAGCTGTCTCTGCTTGGACAGGGTTGGGACCAGATGTTCTCCAGAGGTCTGTTCCCATCTCATCTGTTCTCTCTGATCCTTTTTCTGAAAATGAGTGGAGGAAAGGAAAAGCTTCCTTTTGTAAAATTTCTGGAGCAAGTGAGTTTTGTATGTTTCACTTATACTGTTAAAGTAAATGCAGCAGGATGGAAAACTTGGACTTTTGCCATTGACTTCTGTGCAGTCAGGATTTTGGTGTGAAGTGGAGAGCCACTGTTGATCTCAAAGCTGCTGTTTTCATTCTGGGTCAGTGTCAGTTTATTTATTTAAAGGAAGGGCTTAAATTTGTTTACCGTAGAAGTATATAATGAAATTTGGTTTTATGCTTTGTAAAACCAAAAGAAAGGTAAATTCTGTAACAGGGATCTGGCATGAAGAAAACAACTTTCAGCATCCCCATCAATGTTATAAAATAAATGTAATTCTACTCTGTGAACAGTGGAGGGTTGAAGTTTATGTCTGAGTTTCAAGTGACAACCCAGAACTCCAAAGCTGCAGACTCTTTCCCAGTCCAGATATCTTCCTGATTAAGTTGCTTCCCAAAATGAAAGCATTACCATTCCAAAGGAATACTGTAAATATATCTTTTTATTCTAGTAAAGTAATTCTTCCTAAAGTAGTACAAACAAAGAAAGCAAGGGGACAGTGGTTCCTTGAGGAAGTCTTTTATACTGGCTTCTGAAGGAAATATTCCCCTGCATCTGAGAGGTGAATCAGGCTGAGATGTGCTGGAATAGTTCTAGTCCCAGTTTATGATCCCAAAGATGTTTTCTTGAACATCCTGTTAAGGTAAGATACACTTTCTTTTTTTCCCTTTCTTTTTAAATCAGATGAACTATCTAAAAAAGGAAACCACCCAGATCTGTACCAAAAGGGCTCTTGGACAGAGATTTTTGTTTCATGATGAGAGACAGAGTCAGAGGTGTCCAAATAATAAAAAACAGATTCCTGAAGTGAGGTTTTTGGAGGGAGACTCAAATTTGATTTATTGCTCACTGCAGGGTCTGTTTATCTCTTGTTGTGAATTTTCATGTGGCCACTGTTGTACATCAATGTGTTGTGAAAGTTTAATAAAAGTTTGAATGTGAAGTGCATTTACATTATTTATTGTTCTATTCTACTTATGTTTAAAATATAACAATAATGTGCTATCTAGTCAGACAGCTGAATGTATTCAGTAGCTAATCAAATGCCATTAAAGGCAGAATGTGAAAACGGAATATAAAACAATTCTTTCCAGGAATACTTTTAGTCTAATTTTAGTTGGTCAGATAATAACTGTAAATTCTGGACACAATTATAGAAATTAAAAGCTGATTGTGAGATGCTTGTAAGAGATGGCAATCAGTTTGGTTTTGACCCCTCAGAAAGTATTATGTATCAAACTCTTGTTTGCCTGCATTAGTGAATTACAGCTCTCACAAAATAAAGAGAAAGAAAAAGTCACATGCACTGTCCTGGTCAGAGTGTGGTGCCAGTTGCAAGAGGATTTCACTTTCACTTGTTGGCCCTTATGAAATGTAATGGCACAGTCAGGCACTAGGAAAAGACAAATGTTTGTAAGCAGTCTGAGACACGGTCCTGGTGGCACCTCCAGTGCATTCTCAACTTGCAGTAGCAAAAATGATAACACTTTCACCATCAAAATACAGAGCATGCATCCCCTTTTCATGCCTGCTCATGCTGCTGCCATACAGCAGAAAGTTAGCAGCTAAAATATCAAGGTTGCTTCTCAGACTGTGCCAGTACGCTGAATTATGGAAAAGATGGGTAGAGAGATCAATGGAGTTGCAGGTGTAAGTGTTACATAATTTGTGAAGGACTTTGTGGGGTGGAAGTTTCCCATAGAGGAAAATGTGGTTTCCATCCTCTCTGACCTTGCAAGGGTCTTTGCAGATGCCCATGCTTTCTTCTGTTTGCATGTTCTTATTTTTTTATATTGGGAAGGAACCACTTAAAAGAACAACAGACCTAATTAAAGTGCACGGAAAATGTGATGGCATGTGAATGCAAAGGAATGTGTACTGGAAGGGAAAAAATATTATGTCAGTGTCCTTTGCACTCTATTAAGTTAACTGTGTCAACTGAGGCAAAGGAATCCTCTGTCACAATAGACACCTCAGAGTCAACTTCTCCTCATGATGAACCTGCAGATAAAAAATTGAAGAATGTGGTGAAGTTTCAAGATGAATAGGTGACAAATAACATGGTACTGCCATGGGCAGGCCTGTCTGAATCACTAAATGCAGCTGCTGATCACTGCCTCTCAAATTGCATGACTGAAAGGGACGTTAGAAAAGTTTGAGAAATCAAATATTGAGGAAGGACTGTGGCCAGATGGGAAAGGTTAGCTGGTTTGCCTTGGTGAGAAGGGGTGACCACTTAACCAGAGTCAGCAGGGCTGCAGCTCTTCCATTTGTGTGCAGGATCAGGGCTGAAGTCTGTTACTGGACTCTAAAGGGCTTACACCAACAATGGTTTTAAAGGTCATGCTTTAAAGTTTTACATCCCTTGGATTCACTACACTTAAATTTAAGAGTCAGCTTTATTATTTTAATTAGTTTACAAGGAGACAATATATGTGACTGCTTGGATTTGTCTAGCAGGGTTGCTTTTTCCACCATAATCTTGCTCTTCTGGAATGTTGAATGCACAGGAAAAAAGTTTATTGGAAATTATTGTATTTGAAAAGGGCATTAGCTATTCCCCAGAAAGAAGAGAAGCGAACACAAGGTCAATTTACAGCCTGACCTGAAAACACAAAGTTGATAATCGGCTATCATTGCTTATTGTATCTATCATCTGATTTGTTGAAATGCTCAATAAATCCACTATTAGGAGAAAAAGTGCTTACATGCATTTTTTTCTTTAAAAAAAGAATTAAACAACAAAATAAAAGATTGATTGACAAGACATCAATAAAGCTTTGAGCACACACTGCTGACCTTTTTTTCTTTGCACTGCAATCTGTGTTTATTAGAATTCAGCTCCTATAAATACGTTTCTGTGGATAAAAAAGCAAGCAGCTTCTTAGGAGTTTTGTTCAATAAACTTCTGTGAAAATTCTAAAGACTTAATACATGGCTTTCAATTTAATTCATTCTGTCTTCTCTTCTTAAAAATAAGATATAAGTGAGGATGAAATAGGTTTAGCTGGTGAAATCTTTTTTCTAAAGCTGTATTCTTAAAACTCACCCTTCCTTTTTAATGTCTGCTACAGCAGTTCATTCAGAACAGACAGGATATATATCATCTCACGCCTGGTACTCTAGGCTATTTCTTCTCTTTAAATAAAAACATATTATAAATCTGTGCTGCACTTGAGTGTGGTAAGCACTCAGGTTAGTGACTTCAAAAGTAGAGCTGCAATAAGGCTTTGGCAGGCAGTAAAGAATACTGACCAACTCCTTAGACCTTAGTTTCTATTTGATCTTTCTGAGAAGAAAATCTCTTCAGAGCCATTCAAAACTGTAAAGGTGGCACAGCAGTGATGTCAAGCTTTTTAATTTTATTGCAGGCCTAGTGAAATTCCTGTATTAGGGGTTTTGTGCTTAAAGCCCTGCCTTTTGGAACCCCATCAGAATCTCATTCATTTTGTGTTGGTGAAGTAAACACATGGCTGGTGTTGCTCTAAGAAAAAGTGAAATAGGAACCCTAGGCTGAAATGGTCAAAATTTGAAACATAATGATAAAAGTGTCTGATAGAGTCTCAGAATTTGCTTCTCCTTGACATGTGTTTAACTGAGTGGAACTTTCTTCTGTTCTGGTGTCAGACAAGCTGTGTGTTTTTACAGAATTCTTCTGTGGTGGTAAAAAAGCCAGTGCTATCAGATTTTGTCCCAGAGTTTTCTTCTTCCTTAGTGATTCCTAAATTTTTTTTTTCTTCACTGTTTCCTATTCTCTTCTAACACAATGTTGTTGACTCAAGCACCTTTGCCTTGATTCATGATACTAACCTCTGATTAATTGAGACTATTTTCTCCCCTCCTCTCCCTGAGATGTTTTGATGTGCTGATTGTTTTGTTGCCCCTTTTTTCCCCAGAATCTCTCTCTCTGTTTTGTTTGACAGGCAGGTTCTTTCACTAAGTGCTGGCTGGTTTAGGGGTTCACAGAGTGCAAAATAGGAAAAATTTGCTGGTGTTTCTTTTAACACAACCTACAAAGAGCATCTGTGTTACATCTGGAATAGTCTTATGTAGCACAAAAACACACCCAGAGTGCTGAAGCTCAGAGGTACTTGGACAAGTGGGCTCTTGCCCTGTGCTAAAAGTGAAATTCAGAGGACCTTTTCTTCTGTTGGATACTGGGGGGAAGCTGGATTAACTATTTATGTTAGTCTAAATGTATTTAAATTCTGATGGTAACTGGTTTTCTTCCTCTGTTTTGCTCTCATCCAATTAGATGTAAAATTACTAAACTGTCTTTCAAAAGGTTTATAGTTCCTGGATGGGATGGATTGTACACACAAGAAGTATTTTCCTACTTGGTCTCTGCTTGTGTTAAACCTGGCAACACCTGGGGCAAAAGCATTGAATATGATTATTTCCTAATTTTGACTGTTATATCATGACTGGAGGAAGGTTGCACACAAAGCAGGTGATACTACTCTTGTAAACCAAAAGGTGAAAAAAAAGAAGGCACATATAACTCTGCAAAGACAACAAAAAGTGGAGTTTGCTTTGTCCTCCTCTACCTCTATAAGGGGAAATAAGTGCACTATAGGTGATTTTATCAAATACAACTAATTAATTAATATGATTTCCTAGTAACAGGAAGGTGATACACCTTTTTAGAAACTCTGTACATTTATAATACATACCATATACTACAAAATCATTCCCATTGCTGTACAATATATCTGAAAGACAGTCACACTCCACTCAAATTTTATCTATTAAATATGACTTATAAGAGACAAGCATTTCTTTCAGATGCAAGAGGACTATACAGAAATTTAATTCTGCTTATTCAATAATTTTTTTCAAAAGCTCTGATCATTAGGATTATTATTAATTACCTTGCCAGTCAGCTGTGCTGACAAAAAAAATTCTTTCAGATATAACAGAGTACATTAAAAATATTGGATTAAAGAATTAGCTTTGCCAGTTTTTAGATAGAGCAAAATAAAATCTGAGCACATACAAGGTGATCATTTACCGACTTTCATTGCACATTGTTTGAATAGCTTGTATTATGGATGTGAAATTGCCCTCAAGGAGGTTAGTTAAAGTAATAAAGCCTTCCCTGTGCCTCAGGAACCACTCCCTTTGTGATATGACCTTTCTGTGACTTCTGAGCTCAACTCATTATGAAGACAGACAAATGCGTATTTTAAGTCTTCTTGAAAGCTTTTCAGGCATTATGCTTAATGGTAAGGTGCCTTTTTTTTTTTTATTCCTCATTTTCTTAACTAGTTGCAATTGAGAGTGTGAAGGAGAAGAAATAATCATAGAATTGTTTAGGAAAGACCTCTAACATGAAAGATCATCAAACATGACAATTAACTCAGCATTGTCCCCAAGGACAACATCTACTCATCTTTTAAATCCTTCCAAGGTTGGTCACTCCATCACTTCTCTGGGCAGCCTCTTCCAATGCTTGACAATCCTTTTGCTGAATGAATTCTTTGTAATATCTAATCTAAACCTCTCCTGGTGCAGCTTGAGACTATTCGCTCTCATCCTGTTGCTTCTTACCTGAGAGAAGAGACTGACCCCCCCACCTGGCTACTACCTCATTTCAGGTAGTTAGAGAGAGTGATGACTCTTTTCTCAAAGGTAGAAGTCACAACCAGACCCCTTAAAGAGATTTTTGTGCCTTGTTTTAGTTTGAGGTGGGTGAGTGCGTGTTTTTACATCCAGAATGAGGTGGTCTACGCTGGAATTTCAGAGTTTCAGAGCAGTGTGGGTAGCACATGGTCACTCTAATGCTGCTTTAGCTTAAAATCAGACATGTTTGTCCCACCCCAGGGCTGGTGGTAGCACGTGCCCCAGTTCCATGAGACATCCTTGCCATTTTACTGTGTGCTCATGGTTGGCCTCATTGCAGAGAGAAAAAGGCACCCATTCGTATGTGGTATTGCATTAGGACTGTCAATGTATTGGGCCAAATCTCACCTCACCTTAGGCCTCTCCTCAGTGTAGTGGTCACTATTTTGGTCTGGGTGTTCCAGCAGGACTGTGTGTGTTTGGGAACAGCCAGTGTTTCCAGACAAGCCCCTGGAATGGAAAAATGCAGCTTTCAGCCACGAGTGTGGGAAGGTGCCAAAGTGGCCGCTCCGTGCTCGGGCCCTTAGGCCCCCAGTGGTGACAGGGCAGTCGTGACTCTTGTGGATTTAAATGCAGCATAGAGCTTGGCTGACAGTCCAGCATGTGTTTCACATCCTCAAACTACAGCTTTAAAAGAACCCAAATGTGGCTGTTGCAGCAGAGAGCCGAGGCCTTTCTGGCAGCCTGTGCCCTGCTGGTGGCCGACGGGTGGCCGGGATCGAGGAGCACCCAGGTTGGGGTGTGCAGCTCCATCCTGCTGCCTGGGGGTCATCAGTGCCACCCCACAGGGCTCGGGGATGTGGGGAACGACCTTCTCTGAGAGCCAGGAGGGTTGTGGATGAGCCTTCCCGAAGTGCTGGTGGTGGTGGTGAAGGTGTTTCTTCACATGTAAGTGCTCATCATCTGTACCGGCAGCAAACATGGTGGGTGGAGAACGTTTTTTTATGAGGTATAGATTTCTTGTGTTTAATTGAAAGTTTGAGAAGAGAAGCCAAAAACTCTGAAAGTTGCTGTAAACTAACAGGGCTACACTACAGAAGGCTTATTTGTACCCACGTGGTGCTGAGCAGGTCACTGCCTAACAACCTTAAGGGGGGGTGTTTGTGGAAACCCTCAGATTGCTGAGGCAGGACTGGGAGAAATAAGCAGAAATGCTGTAAAACAATAACTTCATAAATGTTCTCATTTCTAGCCTCACCTAGCCTTACCAGTTTTGCAGTAGTTGTTGAATTTTCTGAGTATGCGTGTTCAGAATTACCAGACATTTTGGGCAAATTTTCCTGGTTGCAGATGGTTCAGGGGAAATACGGTGAGGGAAGGCATTGAGGCAGTGCTGGAGAGCACCTGCGTGGTGCTTTGCAGAGGGGTACATGTGCAAGCAGAGCACTGGTACTCAGGTCTTCAAGAGATATATGGGTGCTGAGGTTGATTATTTTTAAAGTTATTCTCTCAAAAATTCAGTGAAAATTCACCATTTGTAGAAAAAAGGGTGTTGAAAAAGCCTCTTTGCTATGATGTTTGTTGGAAGTGCAGAAAATTTTTTCATCCGAGCAAATATTTGTGGGGAAATTTATGTGTAGAAGTGTACTTGGTTTGCCTTGCAGAATTTGCCAGGGTGCTTTTGGGAGTATTTTGCTCACTCAGCTGTAATCTTAACATGAAGTGTAGAACTCAGTATACCATTTCCATTTCAAAGATCACTTAATATCATTTCTGCAAATTTTTAATTTGTTTAATTAAACTTAGCACTCCATTCCACTTCATTAGATCTATTTAATTTTCATGTATCTAAGCAGTTTTTCAAGTACATAATTAAAAGAATAGTTTTATAAAATCAGTACTTTTTTTATTAACATCCTCCAGAACAGGAACTATATTTTCCTGTTGATTAGCACATGATGATAAAAGCATTAGCATAAAGTAATAAGAAGGAAGTAATCTAGTCCTGTTTAAAATGTCCATCCTGAAATTGGCCAGCAGGTATTTTGAAGAATGAAAGAGATGTATGCTTTACTGAAACTTTGCAGGAGAAGTGAATATAACAGTAATTTTAGTATTAATTTTTTGCTGGCAGTGGGGAGTGTTCTTCATGAAGAGAAGTGATATGTAATTTGCAATTGGGAGTTCAGCTTTGGGTTTCAGTTTAAGTGCCATACAGAGGTGGATTTCATTAAGACAGTTCTTGCAACTGAAGTAGGTGGGATGCAGAAAAGGTGACTTGCACATGTTCACTCAATAAACTGGACACAGAACTAGCAGAATCCCCATCAGTTTTGTCACACTTGCTCAGAAAGGAGACAAGGCTGCAGTGGTTCTCATGTTGCCTGGTGGCTACAGCCTGTGAATGTCTGGAGCAGGAGATAATGTTTTAAAAATTGATCTCTGGGTAGAACGAGAATTAATGCCATTTGCATTTTCTTTTGATAGGCCAGTGGTATGACTGAAGGGAAAAAATTACTGTATACCTTCATCATCATCTTAGCAAAATAAAAAATGCTGTGTGGATATATTATACCGTTTCTGTTTGTAGCTACTTGAAAAATGGGCATCAAATATAGATGGAGAAGGTGAGGAAACGATGTCTTATTCCACAAGAGCCACCTACAACTGCCTTACACTCAATAGCCTGCAGGATTCATATAATGAAAACTAATCTACAGTACAGCAACAAGATGAATCTGTGTAATTTAGTTCCCTGAACTCACACTACCTTCTGTGTTCTTTGAAGATGATTTTCAATATATTCTTCTGCTAAAGTGTTTTATGCAGCTGGAATTTTGTATGCCAGGAGACATACAGTACTGAGGAGTGAGTGAATCATTCGCTGGTGTATTTGGAGGCTTTGTTGTGTGTGCGTGTTTAAGTATGTTTGTGTGTAAATATTTGAGGGTGTTATTTGAAAGAAAATATGAAAACTGCAAAACATATGTTCCTGATTTAGTTCCCTGAAATGGCAGACAGCTGTCTCCCAGATTTCTTCCTTCCAAAGGCCCTACAAATTGTGCAGCATGTGCCCCACTGCACTGTGGCCACAGTGCATGTCTCAGGGTACCTCACCCTATGTGTGACAGTGTGCACAGTATACGTAGCCATTACACTCTCAAGGTATTTATAAATCAACTAAAAGTCTATAAATCCTCTTCCACAAGAAGATGAGTGAGATTTGTGGCATAGCTGAGATCCAGTTGAGTTTAGACGTCATTTTAATCCTGTTCAGCTTCAGAACGAAACCAAAGTAAATGAAACTATTTCAAATCCATATTTGCTATGGATAAATGTTAGAAAAGCTCTGTCAATGCACAGACATTATAGTTTAAAATAATATTCTAAGAGTTGAAAATGTTGTGGAAACTTACACTGTATCTGACAGTTCAGCTCCAATAGATATATTTAAACCAAGGTTTAATTAAATTAGATTACTTTTAATGTCCTTTCGTGCGTCTTATGTAGAATAAAATTAACTACATGTGGCTCAGTCTAAAGATAGGTGAGGTAAACGACAATCCTTGGGTCTCACATTCATGCTCTGCGAGAGTTTTTCTTGTAAAAGGGAGGAGCAGAACATCTCCATGACACTTGAAAACCAATGGGATCGGTAGCTCTCTTAACCAAACCTACTCTTTTTTCAGATTTCAGCTTTATGGATGTTGGTAAAAGCTGCCAACGTTAAAGGATTAGTTATTCACCTGTTTCTTTCTTGATGCACCCTTTAATTTGCATGTATGAGGCCATTGCCAGTTTGTGGGGAATGTTTCCATGACAGGTCAGGCCTCAGAGCAGTACTTGGCGTGCTGGTAACACTCAGCTGGTGGGTTCACCTGGATTTTGGAATATGAGTCTTTTTCCTTGCAGGAGGTGGTGGCAGCAGGTGTGCAATGATCATACAACCTGAGCATGTTTTATTTTTCTCAAAGCATGAGAGAAACTGGACAATAAGCAGTTTACAGGTGCATCTGTTTGACATGAAAGCTGATCAGCTCATGCTGGAAAACCAAACAGATCTGATTTATGGGTGAGGGGTATGGGTACACCCAGCCCGCTGCAAGTGGTGAGACCTGGCTCTTGGCTTGCTCTAACATCAGCCACTGCTGATCCCTGTTGATTTGCAGAAAAGGGGACAATCGTTGAACCCTCATTGTGGCTTTTTTTTCCCTGTAAATATTATAGCTGAACTAAACTGATGCAGTAAATACGCCAGTAAGCAGGCTAACCCACCATCTTTATAAGCTACTGCAGAGCCACTCTGGGGCTCTTGCAATCCTATTAAAGAAGCTTGGTCCCTAGTTGCTCTGAAGAGGAGGAGTGTGCTCTTTGAACTACATTCTGAGAAGATCAGTATGTTAAATATTTCAGACTTAAATAGGAATTAGCAACATTGTTCTGTCTGAAAGTGATTAATTTTGAGAGCTCCTCTGGCAATCGCTGTTAAAAGTCTTTGTATTAAATTTGCCATATTGCAGTCTCGTTTTCCATTCCATGTTTGAATGACAGTTCATTCCACAGGCTCAGTGCAGGGGAATTATGATGGTATTCAATTAGCCAGGTAGCCTCTGAAGATTTGCTAATGTACATATAAAATAGAAATCCACTCTTAAAGCTTCTCTGACCTGCACTTTCATTTTAACCACTAAATAATGGTTATGTAATGTACAAAAGGCAGCCTCTCTGGTGGCATCCCAGGGATGAGTTGTGTCCCTTGTACACCACAAGCACAGTCTGTACTGATGGGGCAGAGACCTGAGAACTGACAAATTGTTAAGCACTGCTTTGCACGAGGCCTCATGTAAAATGGGGCGTGTGGAACTGATGGATCAAAGGTTGCTTAGAACCATTTTGCAGCAGTGAGTGAAGATTCAAATCCAAATTCTGGTGACTAATATATGCCCAAAGATTATCCCTTGATTTTTTTCTTAGAATTAGAAAACATATGTGCGTGTATGTATGCAGTAATGTTAAAGATAGGTATTCCATGTGCACAAGGAAGAGCTCCGCTTTCAGGATGTGTGACTTTGGTTGTAGATAAAAGGAACTGACAAAGAAATAAAAGAACAAAATTAAAACTCCGGGAGAGAATAGAGTATGCAAGACTCCCTTGTTAACAACAGACATCTGCCAACATGCAGACAAGCTATGAAAGGATCTTGTTTTATCCTTAGAAGCATTACGTGGAAAATACTCCTACCAGTATTAAGTTGTGTACACTCCAAATCGAAGAGCCCCTTGTAACAAATTCTTTATCAGATTTCACATAAAACAATCTCATCAGTTTATTTATACCAGTTTTTTGCTTTTGATCATTTATGTGTTTTGTGGTTGCTTTTGTTTGTTCTTGTTTTGCTTTTTTTAATGAAAGTTACATTACTATTCATCTCTTCTGTGTTTAATATGATTATTATGTGTGGAATCCTAACAGATTGTAAATCCTACTTGTTTCTAGGACTGAACCTTTTTTTTTATCTCAGGCTTCATAAAACTGAAACATTAAACATTGAAGAGCCAGAAAAAAGAAAAGTGTAATCTATAACTAATAGGTATTGCATATTTCAAGCAAATTAAGACAAATTATTCACTAGAAGATATTCCAATAAATTCCATTGTGTAAAACATTCTGAACAAAGAAGTTATAATATACAACAGTAGAAATGCCAAATGTGGTCTATCACTTAATGTATTTCTGAGCAAGAGTTTGCTGGTGTTTTAACAATGTTTCTATTGCTATTTAAGCTTTCAGGGAAATTAAATATTTTACTCTGAGTGATGGAAACTGAGAAGCTGTTAGAGTGAACAGATGAATGAGAGCATGCAAAACATACACTGTGAAATTCCATGTTTGACCTGACTGTTGAAACAGAACTTGAGTTTTGAAAACAAATACACACAAAAACAACAGAACCCCCTACAAAGGAGTTTTGATGTGTTGTAAAGGCCTATATTGCTAAAGCCAAGGAATTTTCTCAGTTTTTAAATGCTTGCAGCAAGTTTTTGTAGTCCCTCTCTGAGCTGGCCATGGTGCAAAGTACAACACTTGTAGAGAACATTGTGATGCAGAAAGGAATGGTTTGTGTGTCTGTAAGTAAATAGAGGCCAGGGCTATGCAGGATTTTCATTACTAATTTCTCAGTTGTTTTTCAACTGAGTATTATCAGGCCCATTTTTGCAATCTTTAATTTTAGTTGGAATTTAAATATCATCCCACCAAAACCACTGTACACCCGACTTTCATCTCCATTTTTTCCTGACTCATTCTCCAGTTTTGCTATTGAGGCTCTGACCATGTGTCCACATGAAGTAAATTGAGGAGGTAAAAGCTACAGAAGAAGTCAAATTAATTTTTTTCTAGTCTTCATTTAGCAAAAGATGCCATTTGCCAAACTGTTAGGTGATGACATCTCTTATTTGGTACTGAGAAACTGGGAGAAGCCTGTGCTGGACTTTGAAATGTATGAACAAATAGTTTATTCTCAATGAAAGAGCACCAACCTGTAGCAATGTTCTGGCTTGATTCAGGAGGTCAGTTTTGCAGTGGCTAAGTCTAACAATAAAACCCCCAAAGATGGGAATCAATTCCCAAATCTTGGTCATCAATGTATGAAATAAGAACGGACAGTCCCCTTCAGAAAGTGGCTTACTGAAGCAATTTAAAAATGATACAGTAGCTCATTACTAATAAGGAGGTGGTTGCAGTAAGATAAAACTTCATCCAGTTCCTCCAGTATTTCAGGGAGAAAGACAGTTTTTTAGTTACAAACGGACTCTAAATCGAGAAAATTAGGGCTGAGCATGTAGGGTCTGTTTATTAGATGATCTAATTTCAGCAGAGAATGCATTTGTCAGTTACAGCAGTTGATGCTGTTGATGTTTTAGTGGAACCACTTAGCATTGTGGCAGTGAAAAGTATTCATATTTTCTGCCTTAGGGTCCTGCATATGTTTTCAAGGAACTATACTGAGAATTAGTTTTCTTTGGGAAGCAACCATGCAGATGAAATTGTCTTAAAGTGTATTAGCTGTGCTTCAGGGTGGTGAGCAAGGGAGAAGTAAAGAGGAGCTGGCTCAAGGCATTTTGATTTGAGTGTGGCTGGAGGCAGCCTGCTGTCTCCTGTCTGGGGCAGCATCATGTCCTGCACTCCCTACACCTCCAGAAAATCTCCCAGGCCTCTTCTGCACCTGCAGCACTGGATACCTCCCTCCCTCAGCTGAGAAATGCTTTGGGAGCTATTGACTTCTTGCTCGTTTTGCCTTGCCTGTGCTAAGCACTCATGGGGAATGTCATTTTCCTTCTACACTCATTGGGGGGGTCAGGACAGGCAAATTTCTGTGTCCCTTTAAAACTTTACCCTCTGAATTATTCCACCAATGGAAAAGAGTCAATGCACTGATCCCAAGCCTGTAAGACAATCTTTGTTTAAAGAAGAAGAGAATTATATTTCAGCATTTTTGTGACAATTATAGTAATCAAGCTAAATTATCCATAAACCAGAAAAAGGTATCAGTTTTACATGTGAAGGAAAGTTTTTTATTAAAAGATAGTTTTGTTTGGTATTTTATGCCTGGGATATAACCGCGTTAGCCACCCAGAAACCACTGTGGTTGTTTTTCTCTCTATTATTGCTGGGCAAAGTTATTGAGGAAAAATATTAGAATCTGAGGCAATTCCAAAAGATGTTTTCTTGCCCTGACTTGGTAATTCTGCCTTCATAAATTCATGCTGTCTTGTGAATTGTCAACCTGGTTATATATCTCTTTTAACCACAAAAAGCCTTTTAAAATGGGGAATAAGTTCACATTGTAGGCCTGGAATTTAGTTGGGATTAGCAGCAAGGTGGAAAAGTGCTTTGCTATGCCCAGAGTCAGGGCAGCAGAAGGGCAGGGAGCCTGTCCCTGGCTGATTCTGTAATGCTGCTGCTGGTGAGGACAGCACTGCCTCTCCCAGGTGCTCCTGTCTTCCTCCTCAGGTGTTGTCACATTGTTTTGGGGTGATCCTGTGCATGTTTGTGTGATTTTGTAACCAATAACTCATGCACTGAGCAGAAATTAAACATTTGAAGGTATACATAATATTGTAAAATTTGTGAGTTTTTAAATTTTTTTTGTTGTTTGTTTGTTACGGTTTGGGGTTTTTTGTGAGTAGCTAATGAGACTTGCTCTTTATTCCCGTATTCACAAAAGTTAATAACTGAAAAATTCACCCACTATCTCTCTGAAAAATTCACCCACTATCTCTCTTAGCAACACTGTGCATTTTTGGAGGTGAGGAGGCTCAGTTTCTTCAATAACTTTGCTGCCTAAATTTTTTAAAAAGACATTTAATTATTTGTACACCCATAATGGGCAAGAATGTTCTTGAAAACATCTTCTTTTTGCATAATTTGAGGAAAGTCAGAGGTTCAAAACTGGTCTTACAAACAGAAAATTTGACTAGTTAAACTCGTCCAATTTATTTTGCTGAAATTTGCTATTTTTAAATTTGAGTTCTTTGCCTCTGCACATACCAGTCTAGGATTCCTTTTTCCAAGCATAATTTCAATGGAAGGATTTCTTTCAACAATTACACTGTATTCATTTCACTTACCAAATTAAAAAGGATCATTCCACTGAAATTCAAAAAATAAACCTAAAGCAGTGTTAATTATTTTTCCAGCATCTATCTTCAACACTGAATGAAGGAATGGAGTCTGGAATAATTTCTGCATTGAAAATTAAGACATCTGTTTCATCCTTCGGCTGCACTGTTGTGTTTTGCTTAAGGAAATTGTATCATCTCTCTCAGCTTTAGTCTGTAAAACTAAAGAATGTACAAAAGTGTTGTGAGACTATTGTTTCTCATGAGAGCAAGTGCAAAGCAAGTTAAGAGCAATAGTTTTGACTGCTAAATATAAGGTTTAAGTCACTATAGTCAGTTTATGTATTGTATGGGATTTATATGATCAATCTAACATTTTTCAGTCTTCATGCATCATTCTGATTTCTACAGTTGCATTCATGATTCTGTAAGTATTTCCAATATAATTAGAGAACAAAGTTCAGCCTCTGTATTATTAATGAATGATTATAAATACCATTTAATAGGTAGCTCTTACCCATAACTAGTTGGTTGCTTAGATCACATGGTGTTTTTTCTGCTCTTAGGTTTGATTCAAACCCAGGAGAGTAATAATTACTACATACACGGTGATATCCAGTTAGTGACTCCTTTCAGAGATGGATGCTGAGTACAAGGCATTACAGAATCCTTCAATGGCAACTTTTACAAGTCTGCTGTTTGGAAATTATTGATTCTCGTATTATTTGTCGTTCTTACACAACAGTTCTATTCTGCAGCACTCAAAGTCTGAAAAGTACAAACTTTAATTATTTTGAGCAACTCAAGTTACCTGGAACTTTACAATGTACAAAGGCAACCAACAAAGCATGAGGCCAAGTCCTGGAAAGCAGGACACATGAGAGTCAGCTCTGCCACACCTGCTGGCTCTTGGCTTCATTTGGCACTGCTGGTGCTTTATTTCCAGCACAGTATTTTCTTGCATGCTCCGAGACCATACATGGCAGAGGTAGGTTTTCTTAATCACCTTGAACTATAAAATATCTTGTTCCAGAGACTGGATCTGGGTTGTGTTTTTGGAGACTCTGTAGGACTGTTTATAGGTTTCAATGGAGGACTTTGCATCTTTAACTTGTTCCAGTGTTTTTAGTGGTTTTTTGGGGTTGATTAACTAATTTTGTTTTAATTTGCCTATCTGCAGTTTTTCCCCAAGGAAGTCTTGTGATTAGGTTTATAAGCTCTCTCCAGGGAGAGCTTATTGGTGCCTTTTCTAGTCTCTGAATAGCATTTTCCATCTGTTTCTGCTTGTCTGGCTCTGGTTGCTCTAGTGCTTGTTTTTGCCTTTTTTTTTTTTTTGCATACTATATTTTCTTATCCTTTTATATCACTTGTGTATGTTATATATTCATCAGAGATCCCATTTTTGTAATATTTGACCATTCCTTCAGGTTTGTGAAATAGCAGTGGTCTCACCTCACCTCACCTCACCTCACCTCACCTCACCTCACCTCACCTCACCGACAAAGTAGACAAAAGCATGAGGGATTTTCAAGTTGTCCCAGAGAAGTTCCTGAACATGTGGCTTGACATGCTAGTCCAGATTCTGTGCCATAACTTCTAACTCTCCGTCCAGCATATCAAAGTTGAGTTGATGTTGTGATGATTTTTAAAACTGTTTAATCTCTTAGGAATACTAGTTTTCATAGACTAGACTGGTACCTTTTCAGGAAAAAAAAAATTATTTTTGGAGCTAAATATCAAAAAAGGTTTGGGAAGGTGCAGAAAAATTGATAAAAATTTCTTTGGTGGAAATTTCTAAGAAGTTAAAAAATGCTAAGATGTATAAATATTATATAGTGCACAGGATGTAGCAACTTGCTGAAGTGTATAGCTGCTCATTGAGGCATATCTAAGCTTCTCTTCCTCACAGCTCTACTGAACTTGTAAGAATCTGCTATGACTTAAAAGTACAAAAACCCCAAAGCAGACCCATAATCTCCAGGGCTGTAATTGTTGAGTCCAGCGGCTTTCACTTGCTGCACAGTTCCCTTTTCCCGATAAGTGAGAGCAGAAGATCTGTGCTGTCTGCCTTCCTGGGCTGCTGTGAAAGGAATGTGCCCTTCCCACGGGTTCTGTGCCCTGGCCACTTCAGATGCTCAGCTCCTCTGATTTACTTGGAATACTTAGTTTGAACATTTGGTCTTAGAACTGGAAAAGGCAAAATGCAGCATGGAGCAGTGTTTGGAGCTGCTCTGGGTAGGATAGTTTTACACTAAGTCAATTTTTCAAAGGAAAATGATTCTAGTAATGCTCTTAGCCAGAAATGTGTTGGTGTGTTTTTCAAGATGCCTTGGAATGCTGGCACAATAAGTTTGCTGCACAAATCTAATTATCTCTGGGTTGTTTTTTTTTTTGGCAATGTTATTTGATTTATTTTTGAAGCTGTTAATGAACTGCATTGGGGAAGAGATTACATGATTTATGTAACATTTATTTTCTTTTATTCTTTGTGATCTGCCTTGTTATAAACCATGAATTGTTTAAGTGCTTTTTTTGCTTTGAACTAGCAGGAGAGTGGCAGCATCTCTTGTTGGATTTGTTCATTTTTTTAAATGAATCTAAAACATGACTTACACACTAGGCTGTACTTTCACACAAAGGACACCTCTGTGGTGATCCTCCCTTTTTGAAAGAGTAAGTGAGGTTCCCTTCCCACCTTTGGCCTCACTAATGAGATCTGCAGGGGGGAGTCAACATCGGTTTTCTCTGATGACATAATGACAGAGTTTCCTGGAGATTGAGCTATCAACACTGATATAATTTAATTGAGGAAAGAGTTTAGTCCAGCCACAGGCATGCATGCTCAGCTGGAGGAATGCTTTTTTCTAGGCTAATGTAGTTTTCTAGTCTCTGAGTAGAAGTTCAGGACAATCTTTCTGCCCAAGTATTATTTAATGTCCCTGAGAGGGAGAGCATTCCCTTGGCCATTGAAAGCCAGTGAGCTTTTGGTCATTTTCTACAGATAACAAGAAGCTTTTGTGCAAGTTTGGGAAATCCTGACCAAGTGGAGAAATTAAACTACTGAAAAATTAAGTTATTTTAAGTTTTTTTTAAACATCTCTAGAAGCAACGGTTTACTTAACAATGTAAGTAAAAGTATTATGGCACTGTGTTTTATGAAGGTTTAATTATGTTCTACAGCTGAAAATTCTGGTGTTTTGGAGCAGTTTCTCAGAAGTGAGTGTATTGCTTGGCATGCCAGATTACAAGGCTCTAGAGGAAAACTTCAAGGGAAACTAATCTTGCAGTCACTTTTTGTTCTTTCAAGTAGATGACCTTAGTTTTTACAGTGGTTTCAGCTATTAAACTAGTCTCCTTTTTTGTTGTGTTTTAATTGCAAAAATACTCTATATGTTCTGAACCATAAACAGAGCTGAAATTGCTGACTGCACAGATAGCCCTGTCACTGGGATTATTGCAATAATATTTTGTAGTCTTTGTGACAACAACTTTTTCAAGGAAAAATAAAATCCTGATGTCAGCCAGTTAACTACTGTATATAGTGGAACATATGTATAAAACATATAAAGCTATACACATTGTGTATATACAAGTGTACAATGTATTTTTTATATAGGAGATAGTATTAAAAGCCAGAATAATTTTGCTGGTTTAGAGCAGCAATTAATTTCCAGCCTAAGAAATATTTCCTATCCCCATTTTCTCATTAGAGACATTCTGTCTTCTGCCTATAACTTGTGTTTGAGCAAATGTTGATCTTAACAGTGAAGGAAAGAGGGATGGTGTTTGGATTTTCTTTTCCTCCCACTGAAACTAAGGGAAAGAAAAAGTGATGTTAATTGAGGAATTAGTTCACGTAAAGGGTCAGTAGCTGGGGTTAGTACTTAAAAGTATTCTTTCTCTTAAGAAAAATAAATACAGTGTGCAGTTAGCCTTAAGTAGTGCAATTTTGTACCTCAAATTATTTAGAAAGCTAAAATATTTTCTCTATGATTTTGTGACTCTGTAATGTAATATCAGCAGTTCTGTGCTGTTTAGCTGAGTTTGAAAAATGACATTGTAAACTTTTCTTTGTTAGTCCCATTTTTGAGGGGAGGTTATACAAAGTGTCAAGCCCATGTCCCCTGTGCAGTCTGTATAAATTGAGAGTACCTCAAAGATGTGTTGTGTAGGACCCAAATTTGTGTTTCCAAAAAAATGAAAAAAGGCAATACAGAAGGAGTAAGGTGGGAGGCCAGCTGTCTATTAGGTAGTTTCCATAAATAAATGCTTTGCACTCTGGAGAATGCTGGCCAAACAGTGACATGTCTTTGTATCTGGCTTGCAGGGTATCAATATGTTGTGACATTTACCTGTTTCCTAGAGGAATAAAATGTGTTCCTGTGTGATTTGCAAATCAAAGCATTGGGTGGCTGTTTCCTGAGACAGGCACAGGAGGATTTGTTGAATGATGAGGGACACTTCTCAGCACCCTCACCGGGTGCTGCTGGAAGGCCCCGAGCAGCACAGAGGGATGTGCAGCCAAAGGTCATCCCAAACACAACTTTGGGGAAGTTACTGCTGCTGAAGGAGCAGAGCTCACAGTCCTCTGTGCTCCAGCACCCAAATCCCACCCTCAGTGCTGTGCTCAATGAAATGGTTGCAAAGCAATCACACAAACCACAGCACAAATATCTCGACAGTCAGATTATTCCTCACAAGTAGGTTATACTCCTTTGTACCTGTAATGCAAGACTAAATTTTGGTTTACAGGAGTGATTTTGATTGAAAACCCAGCTGCCCTTTAAGATATATGAGAGCACAAATTTGATTGAAAAACCAAACGATTTCCAATCCAAAATCCATTTCGGGTTAAATGTGATGGTGGATTTTTACATACATTCAGAATATTTTTTTTAATCAGTGTTATTCCACGTAGAGGTGGCCATCTCTGAACATATTCATGAAGTTTAATAAAGAAACTAACTCACATAATGTAACACATTGTTTTTCACAGCAGATTTAACATTATCCTGAATTTAGTTCTTTTATTTGGTTTGTTTATTTACAGAGAAACCTACCACAGGAGCTAGAGCTTCATGATTTCTATCAAAAGGTAAGAGCTACTTTGTTCAAAGATACCTGAATGATATTTGTCAGTTCGATATAAATCTGGTTGTAAAAAAACGGTAACAATGATACATAAAAACAAAATTTAATGAAAAGAACTCACATTATGAGTGAATTTCATGAATCATGTAAAGGTGTGCATAAAAAATTGAATATGTACACTTTAGATCTCAGATCTGATAAATATTTCATTGGATTAAGAAATGCACTCTTGAAGCTTACCTGTATATAAAACATAAGAATGCATTATGGAGGTAAGGTACTCTGTCAATTAACACTCTTGTGTATGTCTGTCTGTCACTGAAAAAAAATCTTTGTAATTATTAGACTTAATCTGTATCTGTAAAATTTTAAAAATGGAGGCCTTTGAAAGAATAGAACTAACTGCTGAGGTCACTAACTACTTCCATAAAGTCTGATTGAAGAGAAATGTAACTATGGGTTCTGCTAATACATGCACTTATACAGCCTTGATGTTCTAAATTGTCATCAATGGAGTACTCTTTGAGGGGAATTGAGGTTTAATTCTGCTGTGACCAAAATCAGAGCTAAGATTACAAAACCAGAGTTAGTCCAATACCTGATGCTTTTGGACAGCTTGCTATCAATCTCCAAATAACACCACATTTTAGAGCTGGAAGTTTTAGGGAATTCCGTTGTCATGAAAATGCCTTCCTGGGTCAGCCTGGCACTCAGA
The DNA here is from genome assembly GCA_024734555.1 of Trochalopteron elliotii. Lineage (NCBI taxonomy): Eukaryota > Metazoa > Chordata > Aves > Passeriformes > Leiothrichidae > Trochalopteron > Trochalopteron elliotii. The sequence goes on from JANPWX010000087.1 coordinate 2,192,556, forward strand.
GGTGGGGCTGAGATTTTTGGGTCACAAAATGTGCACTGGATTTTGTCCTCTTGAACAACTGCATGTCTGCATAATGTTACCTGTTCAGCCTTCTCTCTGTTCAGCATTTCTGGGAGCTCCCTTGGGCATTAGGGTGCTTTGGTTAAGGTTTTCTGTAAAGGTGCTCCATCTGACAAAGTTTGAAATATTTCTTTTTCTTTGGCCTCACATACATAATGCACAGAGGAGTGTTTTGATGGGAAGTATCAATACTATATTGAATGATTCTATGGCCTGGATTTGAAAAGCCTGGGTACCAATAATCAGTTTTGCTGATTTTGGATTTTATTGATAGTGAATTAAAAGATGGATATTTCTTTCCTGATTTCTGATATGTGACTGTGTGAAAATGCTAGCAATTCAATATAATGGCAGGGAACTGACTCTTTAATAAGGTAAAAGAAAATTTAACATCTGAATTCATTAAGTGATAAACGAATAATGAGTTATCAGCAAGCAGGGTGAACACTAATGTTTCTTTAGAAGCAGTGACAAATAGTAAAGAATGGAAACATATTTCTGCCACTTCAGGAAGACAATGGTTTGGGTTATTTTTGAAATGGATGTTTCATGTGTCTTTCATCTACCTGCTCATGTATTTGAATGGTTCTATTCTTTTAGATTCAAGCTACCTTTAGATGTGGAGGGAGGTAGGGACAAGCATTTTCAGCATTGGAATCATCCTAAACTGGTAATATGGGCAATGTACAATGCTTTCTCAAGAATAGGTACCAGATTCTAAGCTAATCTTGCTGCTGTAGGTACAGTTTTCAACAGTAGAGCTGCATCTGAATGTGGTACTACTGCAAAGTTCTGAGAGTATAATTAATACCAGAATTTGGCTTTGGTTCTGCAAAGACTTTGTGGCCATGTTTTGCATGAAAAATGCATATGTGGTGGTTGTGGTTTTATTCTGATGTGGCTGAGATCAGCAACTGCTTACAGAATCAAAAAGCTATAATTGCATTGTGAGCATTAAGATGTAACGCACACAGCTCCTTATGCATCCTCCATACAGGGCAACTTTATCTTGCATATCTGTTACTGGTTCATAATGGAGCAGATGTGTTATTGCACGTTTCTGTGCTTTTCTTGCTGCTGAACAAGGCTGTTTCCTTCCTTCCAGTTCCAAGTAAAAATGCTTTAAAAAAAAAAATAATCCAGTTCTCTTACCCACATTGTAACATCCAATAATGTTGATTGTTCTGAGGTTTGAAGATGAAAGAAACAGGCTGTAAGGTATGGAGTTGGAGGACAATATAAACAAAGTGACCTTTGGTATCATGCTTGCCATATTCTGAGGAATAAATTGAGTTCATGTTTAACATTCAGATAATATTCCTGGCAGAGCAAAACATTGCCACATTAAATGTTCAGATCAGAAATGTTCAATGCAGACTAAATTAAGTTGGATCTTGGGACAGCAAACTTCAAATGAGTAACATGTGGCAATATTTGATTTAACAAAGAAATGTTTCTTTTCCCTTTTTTTCTTTTTTTTTTTCTTTTCTTTTCCCCCTTTTTTTTTTTTTTTTTAACTGTAAGTTTAAAAGTATAAAGATACACATGCCACAATGCAGCGCCAGGAACGTTAGCTGCTTTTGATCTCCCTCCTCAGATATTAACGTCTCCCCCCTGAACACCCCCCTTGTTTGGCGTCTTAAGAGTTTTCATACCAATAAAGATGCAGAGAACAGCAGTCTTTGCTTCTGTTTCTTCAGCTTGTTTTCTTAGTGTTGCATGATCTATGCCCTGGAGAGGTCAATTTTAATCAGCCCCCAGGCACTGCTTAATATTTAGGGCCAAATTGTCAAAGAAGGCCTCTGCTGGATTTTGATTAGTGAGCATACGATCGTTTCTTGCACTGTTGAGCCTCCCAAACACATGTATGTTTTTGCCTGCCAAAATCCAGTCCTAAACTCTTTGAAGTGAAGATGTGGTCGTCCATGCTACTGACATGTGCGTTCTTTGTTTGCAAATTGGATAGTTGCACATCTGTCTCTATCCGCCATTGATTACTGTTGTACAGCTGCACCTGTATTTGATTGTGGGAATGAAAGGGTTGGAACTGGAATTTATTTTTGGAAATGCAGTGCCAGTTTTCTGTGAGATCAGTGTGATTCTCAGTCATTCCTGTTTCGCTGTTTTTGCAGTCTGATCTGCTGGGAAGTATTCTACTCTATAGAAATCTTTGGTCTGCAGGTATGGAGAGTAAAATATAACTATATTGCTAGCATTTTAATAAAAGGTTTCTTGGCTGCATGGGAGCATTGAGTCCAGGGGGAAGATATATAAATATAGTCATCCTTGAAAAAGACCATTAGTCATTCTGGCTTAAGCAGTGTTTAAAGGAGCTGGAGCTTCATGCACAAGCCCCTTTAGATGGCTGTGACAATTTCTCAGAATTATAATTCCAGTAGGAATGCCAAGCATAAGCGTAGAATAATGCCTTTTGCAAGCCACAAATGTTGGTGCTAACAGAGAACTGTGTCCAAAACAGGAGTGATTTACATAAGTATTGCACAGCAGAAATATCCAGTATTTTGATGCCACTTATATATATACTTCACTGAGATGAGGGAAATGCTAAAACATATCCCAGTTATTACTTATGCATGTGGTTATATTCTGGGAGATTGAAAATATTTCAGTCGAGATCAGGACTCTATGTCTCTGTTATAGAAGAGAAATTGCTGCCTGCCTGAAGGATTATTTCAGTCAAATATATAGGTTAGAGAAACACAGTCAAAGCTGTCCAAACATGCCTCAAAATTGAAGAAGGGGGTTTTCTGCCTTAGCTGGACTCTGTCAAACCTGCACCATTGTGACCAGCTCAAATGTGGGCTGACTTTTATGTGGTTGGGAAATCAATCTGCTAGTAATTCTCTATGCAGAGTTTCCAGAAAACTCACTTAGGAAATACATTAGCACCCAGGACATCCCTGACAAAAAAAAAGACTGTTTTACACGTGGGTTTTCAGTGGGAGCAGCTGGACTCCTTTCTTCACAGAGCTTTCCTCTGCTTGCAGTGTGCACTGTGGGTTGTAGCCCTGCCCCACGTGCCAGGAGCAGCAGTTGGAACACAGCCTTTGGCTTCAGTGTGAGCAGAGAAAGGCCTGTGATGATTTAAAAAATGGGCAGGTTGGAAGGGAGCAAGCAAGTAATAAAAGTTCATAACCATGCAATTATGGCATAGTGACTCTGCAAGCTGAAATTCATTGGACATTTAAGGCTCTCCATGTCGCATATCAACCTCTGAGAATTTCTGCATTTATTTCTAATTTACTTCAGTATTACTGAAAGTTCAGCTTTTGGCATATCCAACTATACAGCATAAAACTTCAAAGAGAACACAGCCAGAAACTTCACTGAGTTGCCCAAGACTTCCTCTATTTGTGTTCGTGTATATGTGCACAGATTCACTCCTAGCCTGTAGGACATGCATTTTAACTTTCTGAATTCATTCATTTGGAAAACAGTGGGTTTGCATGTGCAAATCTGTAATGTAACTATCATGAGGAAAAGAAATACACAGTCATGAACATAATAGCCACAAGCTGATCTCACTGCCCCAGCTCATTCTGGACACTCTCAAGGACTGAAAATAATATGTAAAGAATTGTTAGTTTGAGGAAGTAGCATCCCCAGTCCTGCTGTAGCCTAACATTAACTTTATAAAATGAATTTGAAAATTGTATCTTCTGGTTGCCAGAAGAAAGAGATTTAGGAATGGAGAGAAAAAGAACAAGAGCAGGAAAAGGCATTAATCATGATTACTTTACTTCTTTATCCTTAAGTCTTGTAGGAGAGGCTGCAAACTGCTGCACTGCATGCTGCATTTTTAAAAACTTTCGCAAACTATACAGAGATCTTGAATTATCTTTCAGGCTCAGGGAAACCATTGAGATCTTGACAGGACAGTTTGCTCTAAAAACCAGAAAGTGAAACAGAGAAGGTCTTCAGAGTGCCTTATTGACCTTTGTTTGGGATAATAATTTTTTTGTCTGTTTTTAGTGCTGCTTATCCTTTGCAACGTCCTGCCCTGTGTCTGAGCAGTAGCAGGAGAATCAAAGGAAGCAGCTAATAGGTGCTGGCTTACGCAGCTTCATCTGGGCCCCATGCTGTTCAAACCATTCCTGACTGATGGAATACCAGCAAGTGTGGGAGTACCTGTCATTTGGCTTTACTGTTACATTCACATTTGTAGAAAGAGAATAGAAAGGCTGAAACATTTCTGTCATGTTGTTGATGTTCAGTACCAAAAACACAGCACAGCCACAACAAAACCGTACTGGTAATGAATAATGCCTACTCTACAACAGAAGGAAATTGTGTTTATTTTATAGGCCTTAAAGTTATGCTGTCTACTTGGTATGAGACACCCCCACATTCTCAGTAATTTCTTTTTATTGTCATTTGTGCTGACTCTCAAGTTCTGGCTTTGGTACTAAAGCAAGCAGGCAGCATTCTTTCACTCGGGCCTTTGGGATATGTACTGTGGAAAACAGTTCTTCTGATACAGAAGGTAATGAAAAGTCTCCCAACATTGAAACAAAAATGTGTTACTAGAAACAATGACAGCTTGTCAGAGTGAAAAGCAAGGTAACTTTCAGAGATGTTTTCAGTGAAAGAGCAAATGCCATGTGAATTGAAATATGCATGACTTGAAATATATGTATGCTGGAAATATAGCTGGTGACTTGTTTTTTTTGTTTTACTTCTTTGTTCAGCATCATAAAGCTGAGTCTGGATGGGCATGGGGATTTTGTAAGAAATTTAAGCAAATGCATGTATTGACTGAAAGATGACCATAGATTAGATTCTGTCACAAAGCCCTTTCATAAAGCCAGAATTTCTGACCCTGGAGAACCATTTGAAATTTCAGTAGAGTGGGATGGATTCCATCAACTCTGAATCTTCAGCAGAGAAATTTGCAATTATAGTTTTTGGACTGTAAAAAAGCAGCTTTTAACCCACCATTTTTTAATGTGTAGCCTTAAAGCTCATGGGATAAAAATCTGCCTTTGTCCAGTGATCTAGATGGCTTTGAGTAAGGCCTGAAGCTCTCAAGCCTTTCCAAGCCTCTTTCCAGAAGTCCTGGTGATAAGAAGAAAACATAACTCCTTGTCAGATATTATCTCAAACATCTCAGTTTCCCTCTGGCAGGTTTTCTGATATGAGAACCCTTACACGTGGTCACTGTGAGAATAAGGATTCACTCTTAGAAGTTGCCAGCCTGGGTTTAGTACCTTGCAAGCTTGGTGTAGTGACAGGAAAGGAAGGTGTTCCCAGGTACGTTTTCAAAACCATGATGGGTCATGAGTTCTTCTCCAACCCTTGCTCTGTTCATCTCCAGGAGAGCTCATAAGGGCCTCCAAAACCAGACCCCTGATTACATCTATTCTTCAGGAACAGTAGAATGGTGTCCTTGCTGCCTGCTCTGGCATCCTTCGCCACTTCTTCCACTGGAATTGTACATCCTTGAGCAGAGAGATGGACTGAGACTCTTGACAGGAATAGACAACTCCACTAAGATGTTTGGTAGCTACTAACCTTTTTAAGATCATGTTATGATTTCATATGTGTCCTAGGGTGACTATGATGCCTGTATCCCCACATCGTCTGTTCTGTGTTCTGTACCTTTAAGACTGGTTCTGAGAGTGGGCAGGGAAAGAAGAAGCGTACAGTTTGTTTTGAAAAACAGTGTTCACTCCTCAGGATCTTCTCTCATCCTTGGGACTGTGTGTTTTTGGTTTTTTTTTTCCTTTGTCGGATGCACGGAGGGCAGCCGGAGAGAGTTTTTTCTTCCTTTTGTTAGTTTAGCTAGCTGAGGCAAGGAAGCTTTCCTGGACTGTTTTTTCCTCTTTTTTTGTCTTGGGACTGTTTAAACCTGCTCTGGACTGAAAAAACCCAGAGGAGCACCGGGATCTTGCGCCCGTGGCCCACTGGGCCTGGACTGGGCATTTTCCAGCACCGAAGGCACTGATAAACAGACTGAGGGAGCTGAGCTAACTCCTGGCACGGACTCTCAGTTTTGCCATCTCTCTTTGGAGTGGCGAGAGGTTTTATTGTTTCATATTATTATTATTATTATTCATTCTTTATACTTGTGGGTATTTTGTTTGTTAAATAAATAGCTTTTTCCACTTTTTTTCTGAGGGAGTTCTTTTCCCGAACTGGCTAGGGGGAAGGGCTGTTTGGACTTGCTTTCCAGAGGAGCACCATTTTGGAGGGTTCCTCCCAAATTTGCCCTAAACCAGGACAATAAGTTAAAGAGGAAACTTCAATGTTAGGATGCTCAGTTAATGATTATTTTGGAAAGATGTGTTCAAACAGAACAATGAACTTCATTGTAAATATCAAAGAGTTTCAGCTGTTTTAACAGTGTGCCAGGCTTTGAGGGGTGCTTTTTCAGCAATAGTAACATTAAATAAAAATCTGTGGGTGGAACAGATTCTTTCTTTCTCTGAAACTTCCCAAAAGTCTTGTCCTGATTTGCTCTCATCATCCTTTTGTAGAACAGGGTAAAAAACCAGAAACGGGTGCATTTATAGTCTCTTGTCGCATAGTCCAGAACAAACGTGGAAGTGAAGGCCTTGGCATCTTACACCTTCCTCTGTCTAGAGCTCTTCTTCAGCTGATGATGGGTCAGACTCTACTTTTCCTTTCCATTTTCTTAAGAGGAGCCATCCCCATGCTGAAACCATTAAAATGGATGGAAGTTGACATTGCAGCTTTCCTAGATATTGGTTTTGGGAAGGCTGTTTTTTCTTTATCCACCAAGTCCTGCAGTAGTTGGTATTCTCAGATCAGCACTGAAGTTCTGTAACAGGCGACCTGCTGAGCCCAAAGCCATTAGAGTAAAGCCATCAAAATGTACAGCAAATTTGGTCTTTCTACAAGCAGAATTTGAGACCTGTCATCACACCAAAACCTTTGGTTCTTTAAGTCACATTCTATAATGTACAGCTCAATGAACAACATATTAATGTTCTGTTTTCTAAATGTTGTTTTGACATTTAAATGTTCAAAACCATCTTGAGTTAATTAAATGTAGAAGCTTCTAAGTGAATTGATTGTGCTGACAACTCACCATCTAATTACCCATAATTAGGAGTAAAACAACATTAGCTAATAGAAATAATAAATAATTGTGATAGGGAAGAATATTCAAAAATGCTGTCCAGCAGCATGGCAATTTTTCTCCCAAGCAGAATTCATACATGAAAGGTCTAAATGTAGTTGTATTTAATCACACACTGTACAGGCATAGACATTATTCACTGAATGGTTTATCTTAATAAGAGCTAGTCTCAAAACAGAAGATACTAAATGGTGTTTTAGGTTGATGAATTCCAGAAGCTGGGCCGTGCTTGTTAGAACAAAATAATAAAGACAAAATAGATCAACAAGGGGTTTGAAGAGACAGAAAGGTATTTTTGCATCATCTACTGATCTTGTCAACAACATTAAAAGGGGAGGTTAAAATCAAAGTAACTAAGAAGTCAATTTGATTTGGTTTTTATCAATGTTCTTTGTCAGCTGTTAGCTGGCAGATTTTAAACATGGAGATAGCAAGTGTGGACAAGTTTACCTTTGGGACAGTTGAGGTGACACTGTTTCCACTCATTTTGCCTGAGTGTTTATCACCAGGAGCTGTTTTATTTACTCATGGAATTGTAAATAAAAAACATCTGTTTCTTGATGACCTCGAAAATATTGCAGTTGAAACCAAGTTTTCTTTTTGTGTTTAAAGTTAGGAAAACCCTTAAATTTCTGTGCTTTCTTCAGATCTGTAGTTAGCCAAGTGTTTGTCTTACCTCAGTCTGATGAGGTATAGGCTCTTAGCAGGAATGGGTTTCTCACCACAGGCATCACTAGTTGCTGCCAGTCTTTTTATTTGCAGTATTCGATCTGTTTCTAATAAAATAATTATTTTCCATATCTTAGGTGAGGTGGAACCAATCCTTCTAATTACATATGTAATATTTAGTGTTCTTTGGACTAGTAAAAATATAAACAAGTAATGGGTTATCAAGCAAGTACATTCAGCTATATATCTTCCTTTTAATGTGTGCTTAATGGGCATGCATTTGCCATAATTACTTACACAAAGAGAATTAGGAATATAAATGCAAATGGGAGAAACTGCTTTAGTTATGGCTAATGCCCAGTTTGGAATAGATGTAGAAAACCTGTGAGATTTGCTCAGGAAGATGCACAGACAGAAGTGACAACAGTGAAGTTGGCATGAACACAAGGAAATGGGAATGTAAAGGCGTCTATGAGAGCTGCACATTTAACAGACCTCCTGAGAAACAGACACACAGGACCCAGAGGGAAACAACTGGTAAAGGAAAAGAAGAAATAAATAGAAAGACAATCCTTTTTATTTAAAAAACTCATTTTAACAAGGAATCTAAACTCGTGGTCACCTTTGTTGCATTTACATATTTATTCCAATATATTTGTTTTTAGAAAAATGAAAGAATATTTGTCATAAAGTGTTCCAGTTGTAAGATTTGAAGACAGCCTTTCATAATTATGCTTCTATTGCCTTTACAACTTCTTATTTTCCAAGATCAATTTTTACTTCAAAAAGTGATCCATAGATACTACCATGAATATTTATATTTAGAGAATGAAGCAGAAGCATTTGTAAATCCTTACCCTCTTAATTAATGCCAGTCTTCAAGCTTCTGTTTCCCAATGATTGATAATAAAAAGGTTTCAGTGTGGCATGGTATCCTTTGCAGCATGAATCATACAAGACCATAAAATTGTTAGCTACATCATTATGGCTGAGTGTATTGTACTAAACGAGCACATACCAGAAAATGAAATTAATGTTTTATGTGTTCTCTCAGCTAGATTCAGGTAGTGTGCAAAACGTACCTCTCTGAACAAATCATATCCCTAAATGTGTTTTTTAAAGTTTGCATAATTAATTTGAGTTGTTTTACTTTTTACTGATTGAACACAATGAATTTAATTCCATATGTCTTTATTTTATGTGCTGACTGGTTGAGAACTTGATCTGGCAGTCACATTAATAGAGATGTGCCTGCTTTCTTGATTTCAGTAGCATTATTTACACATGTCAGGGTCTATGTGGGGGGTGGGAGGGTGTTGTTTTTTGGGGTTTTTTGTTTTTTGTTTTTTTTTTCTTTTTCCTGTAGCTGGGGAGGAAAGGAGTGGCTGGACCAGAAGCCTCTGGTTATAGTAATATCTTACAGCACTGGTTATTTCATGGTTTCATGCCCACATACTTTTTTAGTGACTAGATCTCTTGGTCAGATGCCTTGTATGATATTTTATTGTTTTTTCTCTCTGAATGATGAGACCCTATTGCAGCATGGGAAGTGTAGTTCAGGTAGAAAATTCAATTTACAACATAAAAACATACAGAATGCAGGTAATCCATCACAAAATTTTCCATGGAATATATTAGTGCCACAGCACCAGGGACAGGCTCAGTACCTTCAGGAGCACTTTCCTTGGAGTCTGATCTTACATTTGGGATCTCTACAACACAAGCAGGAGTAGTCTTACTGAGATAAGTGAAAAATCAGACAACTACTGGGAATCCTTTTACGTACTATGGGTGGCAATCAGGTAAAAGTCACAGAGCACACTTATTTTTTTTGTAAATGTGTTCTTACAAAGGCATGGCTTTGCTAGTCTCACATGGCTCTTGCATTACATGCTTGGTTCTCCTCCTCTACATTTTCTTTACTCTAATATTCATATAAGATCTTTGACCCCAAGAAGCTGAGAATCGGACTCGTGACGTTTTCTAATGAGATGAAAATTTTTCTCTTTGTGCTAGAACTTATGGGGACCTTTCAAAGGGCTTTTCTGGTCCTTGCAGCATCAGAGAGAGATCCAGGTCAGCAGATTCGAGACTTCTGGGCTTAGTCTGCTGTGTTGTTAGTTCTGTAGAGCCAGTCTCTCAACACTCCAGCCCAAGAATCTTTAAATCTTTGCAGCCTTCAGAGATTGAAGGGTCTCAAGGCACTAGACCTGAAAACTAGGGATTGAATGAGATGCATCCACCTAAATAATGTAACTCATTATGAAACCAATAATCTTCCCTTGGGATCAATTTCATTCTGTGTATGCTAAAGTAAAAATATTTCTGGCATAACACCTCAGTATGATTGTCTATCAGCTGTCAGTCCCCATTTTTATTTTGAGCCACAACACAACCTGATGGAAAATATTCCATTCTATTAAGGTTAAAAAAATTTTTAAATCCTCTATCCTTTCTGCATTGTTATGGTGTATTTTGCAGGGGAACACATAAAAAAAATTCCACAGGAGTCTGAACATATGGAAAAGGGGCAACAATGTCTCAAGTAAAATCAGAAAATCAGTTTACCTGATCTACTGCATTTGGCCTGTATTCAAAATGGGTGCACTGTCAAATATTGCTAAAAATAGTCCCTCTGAGCATATGGAAACAGGTGCTACAGAAATCCCTCAAATCACTCACTTGACCTGTTAATTAAGTTTCATTGTTTACCTATGGGAAATTCTGGGGTTTACTCAGTACTGAGAGTACCCACAGATTTGGATCCCTCCCCTTCCAAATTACCATGACTTAAACCCTCCTTAATCTTGAAGGGATTGATGAAGAACGAATTGGAGAATTATATTGGAGATTTTATTTTTTGCAGTGTAATCCCATCTGCTATAGCAGAATCCTCTGGATAGAAATTGTTAATTTTCTGTTACTGTAAATGGTTTTTAATAACATCTTGTGTATCATTGTTCCTACTTTTCATTTGGTAGCCAGCAATTTATAGTTAGTACATTAGCAGGAACTGTACAATATTAATTCCTTTGTATTTGTTTTGAATTTGCAAGGAGCAGATTAGTACAGAAAGTCTGCTTGCCCCTTTAAAACAGAGAGAGAATTTAATTACCATATCATTTTCTTTCTTCCCTGAATTTTATTTTGCCAAACAGAGAAGCAGAAGAGATAGTGAGCTGTTGGGGTTTTGTGAGGGAAGGCAGTCTGCAAATTAATACAGGTTTTATGAATTGCAGCAGAAATAGAGGTGCAGTTAGGCTGGTACAGGCCTGCTGTAAACAGAGGCAGGAGACTGTTGTGAGTATTTTTGCCTGAGCCACCTAATTAATTCTTGACAAGCCTGCTGAATTGTTTGTTGAATTAAAACAAAGAAACTCCCAAAGGAGAAGTCGACTAGAAAACTGTCAGGAAGAAGCACAAACTTTGGATGCACAAGGTCGCCTAAAGAGAGATTTATATACTGAAGAACTTGTCTATTTTTCCAACTATATTAGTCCAATATAATATTTCACATATATCCTTACACTTTGCTTTGTTTGGCCTTGAACCACTGCAGATGAGGTAGCAGCAGTGATAAAAAACTCCAAGTATTCATTATTCATAATTTCAGGAAAGCATTTCAGAGTGGAGGAATTCCCCCTGCAGGATCTTGGGGAGACTGGAGTGCCACAGCTACTGTGGGTGCTGTGGTAGCAGGGTGGGAATCTCGACAGGTTAGGGAGAAACTGCTGGGTACTGGACCACTTTCTGGTTGTCCCTGGCAGCAAAAGGGAAACCTTTTTTTCTAGTGGGGAGAGGAAGGCATAAAAAACCAGGGGATATTAAACTAGGCTCTAGGGGGAAAAAATAAGAAAAATCATAAATCTTTTCACCAGAAGCACTATAAAGAATTGCCAGCAAGGTTTTGGGAGTGCTGTGTAGGCAGCCATGATATTAGTTGATTTTGCTTCTGGGCTGGAGGGGAGGAAAATGAGAAGATTTTCCCAGGGCAGCTGACAGGGAAATGCCGTGCTGGTTCCTCTGCCGAGCTGTTCAGCCTCTCTCGGTTTTACACCTGAAATGGACAGCAGATTTTCATCTCCACCAGGCTGAAAATGAGAATGGGGGAAATGGATGAAGTTAGTGTCAGCCCCTCGTGTGTCTGACGCTCAAGCAAAGCAATCAGGTTGTGCAGCCCTGTGTAAGAATTGCCATACCTGCTCAGACAGGAGATTTGTCTCCCCAGTATCTGTCTCTGAGAGTGGTCTGTCATGAATGTCATGGGGGGCAGGATAAGAACAGAGCAATCCTGCAGCAATGTCTCCTTGGGATGCTCATTGTCATAGATGAGTTTGTTTCATGAGTTTCTTAAGCAGTTCCCAAATGAATAGCCCTGGATGCACTTTTTTCTTTTTCTGAAGCACTCATACTTTTACAATTTGAACCAGTGGGCACCATTAGCATCCATACCACTCCAGGCTGTCACAGTATGTGTCACTTAACCAGGTTTGCATGAAGGGTGTTTCCACCTCTCAGCTGGAATGGGCTGCACACCTGCAAATTCTGTGAGGTGTGTCCCTGGCTCATGGGCTGGGAGGAACCACAGATGATCAGTCCCTATTATGTCTGGCCTCTGCCTCTTCATTTGCTCCCAATGACAAGCACACTCCCCAGAATGAAAGTGATAGTTGCCAGTTACAGAAGTAAAATTAAAACCTTTCTGGGTAGAAAATACATGTTTAAATGTAGAAAATGTAGAGGTCTAAGAAAAGGGTGATTTTCCTCCTAAAAGATGTTTCTGTTTCAGATTGACTCTTGTTCAGCTGCCTATAAACTCATTTGTCACAAGTGCTTTGGAAATCAGAGGGGAAAATCCAGGCTCCTTAAAAGGACTGTGTAGGTTCTTCTCAGGAGAGTGTGAATTTCAGCATAGCTCTGCAACTCTTATTGTTATACAACTGCACAATGTAGGAATTCAGTGGACACGTGAGCAATTTCTAATTTTTGTTTTGTTGCAGTGAAATATCACAATATTGGCCTATGGATAATAACACACAAACTAACTTTGAATTTGGCAAATTTACAGACACTTCCTTTTTCCTTACGATAGTTCTAGAATGTATTTTCTTTTGCCTTGCATGGGTTTAATGTTTAAAGAGTAGGGAGACTTTCTTCTGGCAGTCATGCAGAGGTGCCTTTCATGAAGAGATTGATTCACCTTCTACTGGGGACAGTCTCAGAGAGGCAAATTGAATGAGGAAGAGGGGAGATTCTAGTTTACAGAAAATAGGACTGAGATTTGAAAATTAAGAAATTTATTCTCTTGCTAATGCATGAACAGAATTCCCATCAACAGCAATGGAAAGTGTGTGCATAAAGAAAGAAAATTAGAGGGGTAAACTGAGCAATAGCAATATTGCAGACGATTCAGAGTATTCCACAGACAGTTGTTCATACCTCAGAGTAGGTTTAGTAGGGTCTTTTTATGCATGTGAATTTACAGCAATTTACCCTTCCTTCCTTCCTTCCTTCCCCACACCACCCAGCCTTGCAATCCACAGCATGACCTCCCTTGATCAGAGGTGTTAATCTTGCAGGGAGCCCAAGGCTGGGGCTCTGACATCAGTTTATCATCCCCATGGAGCTGTGGCCAAGCAGGGGCTGTCCCCTCTGTTGTAGGTTGGGGACCAAGAGCTGCCTGTATGAAATGCACTCCTAGCACCAAATAACACCAAGTCTCATTGTATTTGCTGATGATACTTGAGACTGGATCTTGAAGTGACGTGACTGTGACAATTGCAATTTATTTTTCTCTTTTTAAAAGAAAGGCAGGAGGAGGAGTGAAATTAAATGGCAGTTTCTACTATCCTGACTCCAGTGAAGACTCAACATAGGAGGGCAAAAAGATATTCCCCTTAAGATAACTCCTCTAATTTAAGTGTTCTGATTTTTTTTTTCTCAGTAGCAATATAAAAGCAGAGAGAAAGTTTCCTACTTTTTTTCTTCCCTCTGGGCAATGAGGGGTTCTAATTACACTAAAACCCCCTAGTATTGACTTTATAACAGCTTCCCCCTGCCTACTTGGCTGCTGTATATATAGAAGGATGAAACATCTCAGATCATTACAATGGGAATTAGCTGTTCTTTGAAGGAGCATCGAAGAATTTCCAACTTTGACCAGTATTATGGAAGTTTTATGAGAATGACTGTATTTTGTTCATGTTAATTTCTGCTGCTTTTTTCTGTGTTGCCAGCAGAGTGAATACTATTACAGTACTTTCTTAACAGGAACACTCTGTGCCAAAGGTTTTAAAGTGTTTTATTTTAATGTCACAGATGATTAAATGCTTTAGTGTGACTGACAAGCTTTAGTAAATTCATACAAATTAGATATACTAGCTCTTAGTAAAATAGATTTTCTAAACCTGTTTTGTGTGAGAGGAGAAGTAGCAGCTAATGATAGTAAAATACATTAAGATGCTGGCAAATTAAAAAAGCCACTTGCAGCTTAGTGGTAGTGATATGACAGCTCCATGTAAGGGTAAGGTTGGAGACAACCAATACAACAGAAACACCCCCAGGGATTGCTGTAATATAATTTTTATTGTTGAGCAAGCTGAGCTGATGTTTCCTCAGGATTACAATAACCTCCAACTTCCTAGTAGGAGTAAGGCCACTGCTCTGCTCTCCTCTTGTCACTTTTGAGGGTCCAGGTACCACTAAACACACCAACTGCCAGCAAACAGTGTGCAGGCTGGTGTAAAACCTGTAAGTGGGCCATAGTAAAATGTCTCATAACACTTTGTGCTGTACTAACTCAGGTGAACATGTAAGTACACACTGAAAATCCAAGAAGGAGAGGTCTGTTAGAAATCCAGAGGAAACATTTCTGGTACAATTCTTTGAGAGAGGAGAGAATGGGAAAAAAGCCCCCAAAGAATCCCTGCACTACTGACAGAAGCTGTGCACATTCTGAAGGTACTCTGGTGTTTTATAGCCAGTGAGGCTGCATTCATCTGCTCTGCCTGGTAACACAGGAGACACAGTTGGCTTCAGGTTTTCTGAGCTCCTACCTGAGCTTTTCCAGAAAAGATTTCTGAAATTCACCCATCTTCAAGGGAAGCCAATAGAAAGGAAGTTCAAACATAAAACTTTGGGATTTTCTACAGGAAAAGAAATGGTACAGGTGACCTGCTGCTGTGATCCTGAGTTTTTTTCTACATGATTGAAGTCAAACATATGTGTTTGGAATGCTCTTGCTGTTAAGGCACACAGAGCCATTGCCTGAATCCTCCTGGGCTGCAACAGCAGCCATGCCTGGTGTCTCATTCTGGTGCTGGGTCATGCTGTTCAAAAGGAGGAAAGGGGATGTGTATCTCAACAGCCTCCATGTTTTTAGCAAAATGCTGTGGCTGCTGTATTTGTCAAGGAGCTGAATCTTGCAGCTGGGTACGACGTAACCTGGTGGAGCTTTAGGGGAGATAGACCAACAAGATACCTGAGGTTAACAGATTTTCTTTTTTCAAGGAAGGTGTTGTATTAATCATGTCTGTTCTGTATCTCTGTTTCCCATCCTTTTTTTTTTTTTTTCTCTCTTTTCTTTTTTTCATGAAAGGTGAAATGGAAGCTTCTTGCAGAGGAAACTTTTTATTGTTTGCTGTGTTCAGTCTGAACAGCAATGTCACCTGTAGCCACAATTGCTATACCAATAAAAACATATGAGAAATGCTTTCCAGCTTGAACATTGATAATAATGACCTAATTTTGTGTTTCTACATTATTATGGTGTTAGTTGTTTATAATTGCTTTTAAAGAGAAGCATTTTTCTTAAAAAAGAATACATTTTAAGTAGGCTTTGTAAAGTTAACAGAATCTCTGAATGTTCCTTCAGGATGAAAGGTAACAGAGTGCATTTTATTATTTAATTATGGTCTAATAAGAAGAACAAAAGATTCTTAAGAAAAATAGTCTTATTAACAGCATTGCCTTTTTGATCTATGGAAAGATAAGTGTCATCTAGTGGAGGTAGTACCCTCCTCTTCTTGTCTTATAAACCTTTGTTCTCTTCTGATGCATATTAAGCACCAGATGAAAAATTCTGTTTGTCTGTGGTCTAACAATGAAATACCTTGTAGGAAATGAAAAGGTCAAGCTTTCCCTGTCAGTGATTTATTATAAACAGTGCCGCCTCCTTTTATTTCCTGATACTTTGCATTTGGATTAGTGATGATACATCACCAGCTGCTAGATAAAATATGAAGTTGGGAAACTATGGTCAAACATTTCTGCTGAGGAATGACCCTGTAATCAGCTCCCAGCACACACAGGTCTCGCTTGATTTATCAACCTAAACCTGGGATTCTAGAGAGGGATGAATTAGTTTAAAGATATCTAAGGGATAATAGCTAAAGCCTGAAGTGCTGTAGGAAAACCGTTTGTCACTGGCCTGCCCTGCCCTCCTTAATTGCAGAAAAATTGAGACTGGATATGTTAGGCACCTGATATAAATCATTGGTCAAGTAACCAGCCGTGTATCAAGTGGGGGAGTTGCAGGATTTTTTTCTCTTGCTCCTCGCATGCAGGACACTTGCAGAGCAGACACCAGGAGGATGTTGGTTCAGTGAGGTTTCATGCACATCTGCTTGTGTACTAAATTCACCTTGGCCTTCTATATGGCTTCATGGATTTTGTTGTTCATTCCTATTTCCAGTGTGCTATTTTAAATGTTGTATTCTCTAGTTTTGCATTTGGGGACCATTTGTCCCAGTTCTTTTAGCTGAGGGTGTAACAAAAAGGAATGTGCAATTGCCCAACACATGTTGTAAATAACCCTAATTGCAGAACATAGTTGAAAGTTTAGTGCTCATGGATGCTGTATTAAAAAATTAATTAAATATCTGTACTCCACATCCATAGTCCTCTCATTGTCCAGTTGTTGTTTAACCACATTTTATTCCCCAATATATGTATGCTTTTAGCTTTACCAACTTTGCACACAGTGTAGGTAGAGCTTAATGGTATTTGATTTCTAACATCATGCCAGTGGTCTGTGAAGTTGAGCACATCCATGTACACAAATTCACACAACTGTGGAACCTTCTGCTATGAGCATCTTGCCTTCCAGTGCACGTCAGAGAACAATTAGAAATTAATTCAGTCTGTGTAATCTCTTCATTTTAAACAAAGCTGTGAGAGAATAACACATTTTTCTCTCCTTAATATAAGTGTAGTTATGAAATTTTTCAGAGCTGTGGTCCAAAGCACGGATACTGGTATGTCCCCTATGCCAATATTTATTTTGTTCCCCATAGCTGTGCTTGTGCCTCCCTTTTTTCCTATATAATGTAACTTTGCTAAGGATTAATTTTACAGGCTAAGTCAAAATCCAGTAGTCCTGTTTCTCTGTTTTCTTATTTGTCACTTGGATAACATAGCAAAGCAAAATCCATTGTACATCTGTAAATGAATCGATGTACTTTGAATTCCCTCAAATGAGCAGATAGAGGGCATGCACATGTGGAAAAGAATGTGGGATGGAATTGGACCTCTGGAGGTCACAGCACCTTCTTCTGGGCTCAGTCAACATTTGGCATTTATTTTATATGCCCTTGGCTAGAAACTCTAAAAATATTAAGGGCATCAGAAGCTTAATTTCTACCCTCTTCTAATGAGACTGAGACACTTAACTGCCTTATACTGCTGTTGTTTTCTCTGGTTTTAAATTTCATCATTGCACTGAAAAATTGGATGTGCTTAAGGACATTGTGATTGTGGATCAAAATGTCTTTAGAATTGGGCTTTAGTGAATAAAACATTAAAATATTACTTGCTCAATATAAGTGCAATTTTTCAAGGCTAAGTTATATTAACAGAATTTATTATTAAATTGTGTTGTAATTCTTTTAAGCTAATGCATGAAAATGACCTCAAAATCAGATCAAATCTAGTTAGGAAGGTGATTATCTAAGTCCCTAAATGTCTTTCATCCAGAAGCTCCAAAAGAACAAGATTTTATTCAATCTAGAGAGCACAAGCATCATAATTTAACCACAAAGAAACCCAATTTAAGAAAAAAGAGAGGAAAAACCAACAACAAACATTTGTCCATGTTAAGTGAATTTCACCCTCCGTTATTAGCATATGTTTTATGGTGTATTGAGCACTTAGCTCCCTGCATGAAGGTGAAGCACTACTGCAAATTGCTACACTGGGACAAGACTCTCTTAAGATTGAATCATAGGGGCAGTGTGAAATTTTTGGTTGAAAATGCTTGTCAGCATGCTGTAAGGAATAATGGAATTTGATTTCACAGAGCATATTTCATACTCAAGGTGTCCCAAACCACTCTACAGATGAATGAGTTAAATGCAGGAGAAGCAGTGACTGTGTAGGTAAATGTGGCGCCTATTATGTACTTGGCAATAGCTTACACACAGCTGTGGACAATGGAAACAGGTTTTCCCTTTTATTACTGAGGGTCACCCAGGTTAGCCCCTGTTCTTTTTGAAAAGCACTCTGGGATTTCTAATTTCCACCTGGATGATCACCAGAGACAGACAGAAAGGGCCACAGTTTAATGCTTCACCGAGGGGATGGATGAATGATTGTTGGATGATTAATGGCTGCTCTGTGCTGAACGATGACAGCCTGTTATAATGGAGATAGCTAACGTGTAATTTTGTGCCTGCTGCAGTTTCACAGCCTCAGCATTCCCACAGAGCGGGCACTGCGTGGGGAAAAGACACAGAAATGATGGCACAGGTCTGGGTTAGTGTGCCTCTTCTCACCAGACAGCAAGGCACTGGTAAAGCCACTGTGCTCTGCTGGTGCAGTGCTGCTGAAGAGGAGTGTCAGAGCATGCAAAGGCAGTGGCTTAAAAATGGGCACAGCACCCGTGAGAAATGTTTCAGAGGAGTCAAAGATACCTTTTTATCACATATCCAATTTTTTTCTCTCTGGCCATATGACTTAGAACATGATTTATCAAAGCCAGGCCTGAAGTTTGCTGATGGACTGAGGCAGTGGCTCTGCAGGCTGTGAGCTCTGGAGCTGTGCAGGGACCCAGTCACCAACCTCGGTGACCCTGACAGATCACCGTTCTGTCACCCTGCTGCATCCTTGAACAAGGCCCTGAGATGCTGATCATTAGACAATGGTTACTATTACTGGTTGATTTATTGCTACAAAATTGTTATTATGAAAAAAAACCCTAAACAACAACTAGGCTTCACAAATTCTTTGCATGATTTGAATTGTTTCCCTTTTTTTCTTGTGCTTAAAAGCCTTCTTTCCATTTGATTGATCCAGAACATACTCATAGTGAAGTTCTACCATGCACTTGTTTACAGAAAGATAATCTCATTGTACCCAAAACTGGTTTTTAAGAACCAAAGTCATAATTTCAAATATGTGCACGTTACTTCAAAAACTCTACACTCTGGGAGTCAGGGCAGAGAAATAATTTCTGGTGGCTTTGTGACTGTGCCATTTTCACAATCATTAACACTAGACCTGGGCACTGTTGCATCATCCAGCAGGTTTAATTTGCTCTGGGTTTGGCATGATCACGTTTCTGGTGAATTAGTCAAAGTACATTCATTACACAGGCCTTGTCCCAGCTCTGTGCTTTTATGGTGACTGTCGAAGACACACTGTACTTTGTCTGGCATAAACTCTGAGTGGTACAGACAGATGATACCTGATCCACTATGTGCTTTGCTAGTGCAAAATTATCCCATCAAAAAGTTGGGATCAAATTGGAACTGGCAGAGTGAGGTTATACCAGACCAACACTTTGTATCAGGTGGCTGTAGCAGTTTCTGTCTGGTGCTAGAAGACGTAGAGGCTGCTGTCTTCTATTGATTAGTCATAGTTTTAGAAACCATTTCTCCATTCTGAAACATTCCAACAATGAATCCTTCTTGGGATCCTAATATTTATTAAAGAACAAGTTGCTTTTACATGTGTTGCTTTTTAATGGAAACATCGTTTTCCTTAATTTGCTGCCTATTTTACACACAGCTTCAAAGTTGCTCAAAAACATAGGAGGCAGTGTTTTTCTCCATAAGGACACAAGACGTTAAAAAAAAACGTAATAATGTTGGTCAGCAAGTATCCTGTGGAAAAAAATATTTAGAATTTCCAGTGAAATTAACTTTCTAGAGTACCTAAGTTCCATAAATCTTTAAAAATGTTTTAATAAATCTCTTTAATGAAAGGAACTTGCAGCTGCTTACAGATATTCTATGAGCAAAACAAATATGCAAATCCGATAATTTTGTGATTTGTTACCCTAAGTAGAGGTTCATTACCATTCATGCATGTATAAAATAGAGAAACCTGAAGGGCAGATTATCAGGGGATGTACTGAAGCCATAAAAATAAAACTGGTACTATATATTGCTCGCAGTTGGTTCATTGTTGGAAAGTTTGTGTTGAAGGCAGAATCAAAAATTTTTATCTGTACCTACATCTATTTATCATCTGCAAAGCTTAGAAAATCCATTAATGCATCTTATCTGAGGGCCTTTTCAATGATAGAAGATTCATTTGGATTTTATTTGATTTTTAATTTAAAATCATAGATTGTTCAGCTGTATTGATTATTGCTATTTTCAGATGTTAAAATTAGAACACAGCAGAATTGATCCTGCAATCTTAGTTCATTGAAAGTTTAGAGACTTTTGGGAAGTGGAAATAAAGAAGAACTTGTCTTATAGGGCTGGATCCTACTGTCACGGATATGCAGAGCCACAGATAATTAAAATACGGAAGCACTGTTATAAGGCAGAGAATGGGCAAAAATTTAGATCATTTCATGTGGGAGTTTTTAACTTTCTGTGAAGAAGTGAAGCTTTCATCATTTTTTAAAAGACTAGATCTCACTACTGATGGATTGCATGCTTTATTACTGTGTTTTGGTGTTTTGCAGTGATTTACATAATAGATAAGGATGAAAATTGGGTGGGCTTTTTTTCAAATTCTACTGTTAACTTGAAGAAAATATATTAATGATTTAAGAGAATATTCTGACTTTTTCTACTTTTGTATCTTCTATGCATTTTTATTGACTAATAGCATTGGATAAAAATAAATATTTTGATTTAATTAAAAAAATTGTGAAGTGCTTTATATATTAACGATGTAGTTTCAGGTCACTACCCTGTAATGAAGTCTCTTAGGTTGTCTGTTGAGATAAGTGGAAGTTTGGGACAAGAAACAAAGACTACTGCAGGCATTAAGACTGCAGCAACAATGTAGGTCAGTAGAATGGAAATTTGCAATCTGCCTGAAGCTTCAGGGTTAATATCCCAAATGTTCCCAGAGCATTGGAAAGCACATCAGATCTTTAACATAGCAGCATACTGCCACCTAACATCACACAAAGCATAAATTCAGTTCATCTTCACCACAGATCCAGTCAGGAATTTTTCCCAATATTTTAGGTTGTGCACCCAAACACTGTAAATACGTTTTGTGGAGATCACTGGTCAGAGCTGCTTTTCCAAGGGCTAGAACCAAGCAAACCCTCTGGATAGATGCAATTTTTCTGGGAACTTCATGCTCTAAAGTGGACTAAATTGTCTGAAAATGAATCTTACATCATCTCATTGCAAAGACCTGCTTCCTTCCCTTGCCACAAAGACTCAAGTGCCTGGCAAGGACAGACATTCCATCTGGGATGCAGCAGTTCCTGCCTCCCTGTTGTTACACACAGCTGACTGACTGGTGAATTAATTTCTTACACTTCAGTCCAAAGGATGTTTGCTGGTTTAACTAATTCAGAAAACAGATCTTTGGTGAGAAACCTCATCCTGATGGAAAAGTATCAGACCCTATTTGTGGAAGCAGCTTACCCAGCTGAGTATGGGAGAGGAGGAGAGCTGCTGTCAGAGGTACGACCTGAGGAAGCCTTAAGGGACATGAAAAGGGATGAGTGGAAGAATTCATGTGCTCAAGCTTTCCATGACTAGAAATGTCTCTTGGGGTTCCTTGCACTTTAGCTAAGGTAGGGAGAAGGTTTGGGTCCACGTGGACATCACACAGAAAGGCCCTAAGGAGATATTCTGGGAAAGTGAGGGCTATGCAGGTACCAGCACCTCTTCCTTCAACTGTTTAGAGGTTGTTTGACAATCTCCCATCTGTGTATTGACATGTCTTGACCCTGTTTACTTGTAGGATCTGCTGGGATCACAGAACTAATGCGACAGGCTGCAATACATTTCAGATAGAAATAGATTCACATTTCTACTTCAGTGCTCAGGTCAATGGAGTCACTTCAGAATTACATTTGTGCTCCTGAGAGAAGAATTTGACCAACCACCCACTCTGCCCAACACATTAAGTTAAAAAATAATTTAGGTAGCAGTTGTGAATAACCATTTCCTGCCAATAACCTTAAAACACCCCATTACCAGGAGGTATTCCTGACTCCACTTTGTGAGTTTCACCTTGTGGTGGAACAAGCCAGTAAGTCTTTCCAGGGCTTCACTGTTAGCTCTGGACATACCAGTTTGCTGATGGCAGAGTTAGTCATATGCATGATGGAGAGAATCAAAAGAAGCCCTCTGAGATGTATGCTGTTTATAAAAAGCAGGTTTCAATTAATGGAAGATTCTCAAGCTCTTGGATTTTTGTTTGCTTTTATAAAAGTAGGTTTTAAATATGGTCTTTAAAACTTATAAGGAAGTTGAAGATAGCAGTTAATTGAGTTAGAGCAATCAGTGTCCTGTGATTAGCAGTCAAAATCATATTAATATGAACACATGATGATTAAAGGCAAAGCAAGCTTGACCATTTTTTGTTGTTGATCATAGTTTTTTCTTGAGTTTAGTAACCCCCAACAGTATCAGGTAACAGACACTGCCTTCTGTGTCAGCAGTGAAAGTCCACACTGAAGTATGACATAATTAGCAAAGAAGCTCTGTATGAGGCTGATTGAAAGGCTTTAAATAGGAATAGTTTTTAAACAGAGTAAATGTCATAATTTTTGTTTTAATGAAAAAGATTAGGAAAACAATTTTCTGTTAAAAGTTTAACTCTCATGTTTATGGAATAGTAGGGCCTTGTTTAAAAACAGGCAATATGTTTGAATTATTTATGTGCCAGCTTTCATGGTTTTTTTCTATGGATTTATTAGCATGTCAGCTTGTGTGCTGGAAGTCAGATTCTTCGGTGTGTAGTACAGTGCTCAACAAACCTCCCGGTTGGTCTCTCAAATCAGCACTTAAGGTACAACCCTGGATTCATAGATTCATTTCTTTCCCAAAACTGACCAGATTTATCAACTGAGTTTCCTTTTTAGGCTTGATATGTTCAGGATAATTAATTTCTTCTTCAGGGACCCAATCTGGTGTTCCTCAAGAGCTGAGTTCACACACCCAAAGTGTCATCTGGCATCTTCAAGCAGTCTATTAGACTTCTCCATATTCTTCTGTACTTGCAGGTTTCTGGTTTGGGATGTGATTGCTTTTACATGCAGAGCAAACTCCTTGTGGCCTGTCTGTGACAGGATAGTCTGGCTGAACAGGAGATTATGCTATCAGTCTGTGTATGTCTGAGGTCCCTTGGCAGTGCAAAATACAAGGGTCTTCCCCTAGCAGATAAAATGTGTTCTTTACTGCAGAAAATAAAGTATGCATAACATGGAGAGAGGTAAAATTTGTTGGTATCTTTGTGGGCACTTTGACATTAGGGAGTCTTTGACTGAAAATGGAACTAGTCCCCAGAATGTTTAAGACGTTTCCAATGGGTAAATTGCCCCAGTTTGTTTTTTCCTCTAAATCTTCCTTTGCCACTTTTTGAGTTATCTGATAGTATATAACATTTATAAACTCTTTTTTCCTTATGTTGCATCTCTTTAACCCTTGACAATCACAGCTTGTCTAGCATTGCTGTCCCAGAATGCATGCTATAATTTTCTCCTTTATTAAAGCTACAATAAACCATAATAATGCATCATTTTACCAATCAAATTTGCCATTTATTACAAATAAAGTGAACCTAGTTTCTGTTCTTAGACTTTGGGTTTGGGTCTGATCAGTAGATCTGATAGCTCTGCAAATACATAAACAGGCTGTGACCTTCAAGTAAACTCCACTCATTATCACTAGGACTAGTGCAATATCTAGAGCAATGATGAAAACTGGTCTTTTTAATTGCCACAGTTTGTTCACTAAGCTGCTAAAATGGAATAAAAAAAATCTTCTTGGATATTAAACTATTTGGCAGGCAGCAGAAACTGCAAGCAAGGTATCAAACTATGGAGAAAAATGGCCCTGTTAGACATTACTGGCTTGGAAATTTGTCAGCCCATGCCAATAAGTCAGATGTCTTCTTTTATCCCTCACCAGGTACAGTTACAGTGGTAGGAAAGTCTTTGACCATCTTCTTCAACTACTTTCGACTGTTCTACCTTCCTTTGCTTTATTAGAGAGAATGGAATCTGTGGATTAGTTACTCTTCTTGTCCTTTCTGTGATTGACAACGTGGATAGAATAAAAATGTTGTTCAGGAAGGGAGGCAGTGTCTGTGGTTCCCAAGCCATCATTTGATGAAAGAAAAATAGCAGGACTGTGGTCACCAGAAAGTCTGCCTGGGACTGGATTTCAGAGATTTGTTGGTTTGCTAACAGGATGTATCATCTTTCACATTATCAGCCTGGATTCACCCACTCAAATCTGTTTGTGGATAAATTCTGAATGAACAATTTATACCAGTCAGGGTAATTTTTTAAAGGGTTACATAGTTTTAATTTAAATATCCCTATGTGTCAGTACTGCATTACACGAAGTACATTTTGCCACACTATTCATCTGCCCATTTCTATTTTTAATTATAAATTTTCTAGGACTACATTTTTCTGTAAACTGTTCATGCCACATTAAAATGACTGTGAATTACCTATACTTATTCTTTATAGAGAATATACTACACTCCTCTTTCACATGCAGCATGAATTCTTTTAATTTTCAGTTCCCATCTGGTTCAATGGGAATTAGAACTTTGCAACCAGAATCAAATATACTGTGTTAAATTTGCTTTCAGAAACTCAGTAGCAAGATTTTTATGCCCTACTAGTAAACAGTTCCTGCCACCTCAGGTGTTAATGTATTTTAAATTTTGTTATAACTATAAATATTTCACACAAATGTTTTAAATGTCTTCATCTTACTATTAATGATTTACAAGCTTATTATTTAAAAGAAAATGTGAAAGAAAGAGGCATTATAAATTGACTTAGGATTATCATGGCTTTTATGTTTAATGCTGAGATTCTGTACATTACAAAATTTCAGTCACTTGTCTAAGGAAACTCTGTTCCTTTGAAGTCTGCTTTCCTGAAGTCAAAGATTATATATTGCTTGTTGATTGAGCATTTAAAACCTAAGCATTGACTGATTCAACTCTTACAAACATTAGATAAAGAACTGACCATCACCCACATTGCTTCTGACACCAGTTTTACTTCCCACAGGGCATCTTACTAGGTGTTAGGCAGACTGGTTTCTTTCCTCCCTAAAGTAACTGAAGATTGGAACTCTCCTTTGATGAGCACAGGCAGATTATGTATTATACATTCAAGCTCATGTTTGACCTTTGTAGATCCATAAATGAAAAAAGCAGCTGTTGGAATTGCACTTTCCAGCCCCTTGTGATTCGAAATTGGGATGCCATTTAATACATGCTTATTTAGTGGCAGCGATTTGTTTAGGCCCTTTCCAAACATTAAAGAAGAGAGAATCCTTCCTAGAGGATTTTACAATCTGTGAGAAGAAAAAGAAGTGAAGCAGAGGTTAAGGACCAGGGAAAAGCAATGGAGACAGTCATATGTGATTTTCTTTCCCTCTTCAAAACAGCAGTGGGCTTGTGAACAAATTACTGAATGTGTACATGTTAGTATGTGCATATGATAACTTCAAATGCTTCCTGCCATGTCTTATTCTAGTTCTGAAAGATTCTGATCTTTGCAAAGTTTTGCAAGGCTTTTCTCTCTATATATACATGTAACCATTTTGTAAATATTGTGATAGGAAATGTCAGTAGTGCTCTATGTGCCCTGCTTGTTAAATCATGAAAGTGCTGGTGAGAGCTAAGCTGGTGGGCACTGTGTGGCTGAGGACACCAGTGCCATATGGCAGGTCTGCACAGATGTTCTCCTCATGTTCCTGGGGCTGCAGGACAGCCAGCCCTTCCTGGCATGAGGTGAGCTGCAGGGTTTGGTACTTTCCTTACAATAAACACTGTGGGTGTAATTCAGGTGCATCATCAGAGAGGCTCAGAACAACACAGGCTGAAGTGGTTAGAAAAGGGGAGCTAAAAAAACATCAAGTGAAGGAAATACTACTGAATTTGTTCCCATATATAAAGCACCCATTTAGCCTGCTGTGTTATGTAATATGGCTAAATAATCCTTCTCGCTGCCCTGAGCAAGTGTTCTTGGGGACTTGTGGTCTAATCACTGGATTTGCTCATCCTGGAAACAGTGGGATGCTGTCTGACCTTTATTTCCCAATGGCATAGCACAAATATTTATTTAAATGCCACTCTTAGGCTGAAAATAGGGTACCTTGTTATGGTGGAACATGCAAAGTTGGGATTGCTCAGATGTTGCCTTCATAATGCGGATTCATTGAGCAAACAGGGTTGGAGACGGTGGTGATGAACAGTCACAGAAGTGTCTGCTGCACCCCTGTGTGTAAAGTGGGCTCTAATATTTTTTTTAGTCTCGTACAGTAACATTCTCAGTGGATCATCTTACTGAAGTGCAAAGGTTGGAAGCCCAGTGAAATTGTTAGACTTTTTTCCAAAGGTACATTACAGAGCCTCCTAAGCTATAATAATAGGAATCCAAAAACATGGGAGGGTGACCAATTATACTTAAATCTGGTCAGTGTTTTATTTTATGTGGTTGTACTCTGGCTATTTTTTGACTTGTTTGGATCATACTGGCTAAGTGTTCCTGTCCAGTAATACTCATTTTACCCCAACCAGCTATTTAAACCAAGTATATGCTGGTTTTGCTATTGAACAGGAGGACAAGTACTTCCATTATGGTTAGTTGTTTTGTGGCTTTTGGTACCCACCCATTTATTTTGGTTTGTCCTAATCTATATTTATCTATGGATGACAAGATGAACTTGAAAAAAGAACAAGTTTAAAGTTGCATACCAGCTCCCAGGATGTAAATCATATTGGGCTTTCAGCTCTTCCAAGCTTTCATAAACAGTGCTTGCTGAAAGACTGACTCATATTTTTCTGTGTCTTTAGCTCATGTCAAGCATTTAATTTTTAACAACAGTGGTCAGTTTCCTGATGTGAACACATGACACTGACCCCAGAGACTCCAGCTTTCTTTAGCTGTCATCATAACAATTTTTCTTTTTAAAGATACACTCACAGCAAAATTAGAACTGGGCTAAAGGCTTTGAAAGCAGTTCAGACCACAGCAGTCCTAAAGCTATGGTCTGCTTGCAGTGAGAGTGGAAACTGTGGGCTGAGCCCTGCTCAGCTTGTTTAAAAAAAATAAACTTACATATTAGAGTTAGTTAATGGCATACCACTCTGGGTAGTGGTAAAGGCAAAGTCTGACCCCTCTTACACTGTTTAAAGGACTAGATTGTCACCTATTTATATTAAAACTTACTGGAAAGACATAACAAGAGCTGGTGAAGAGCACGCTGTGGGATCCAATGCCTCACAGGGGAGCTGAAATAGTGCAGGGATTTTATTGTGGAATCCTCCTCCTGCTTCTCCCCTTAGGGGAAAAAAGCTCTAACTCAAACAGGAATTATTTCAGGCAGGACCTGTGGTCTCTGTTGCACAGGGAGGTCAGGCTAGTTTATTACAGTGGTTCCTCCTAGCCCTATATTTAAATATACAAAAGGGAACACAGGAATACATTAAGTGTGTTTGATTTTCAGATCTCTCCATTACCTCTAGGGGCCCCTCGCAAATTCTCATCTGCTCTTTGGTTTTATTATTTTCTGAGACTCTCCTTTAAAACTCTCTCTTCACATTTTCCAATTATTTTATACAGAGCTAGGAGGGAAATGTCATTTTCCCCCTTCACAGGTCAAAGGGCTGTTTGCAAATTGCCTCCCCTCCAGGAAGAAGGGGATGTTGCCATAGTGGTAAGGCACCTTTCTTCTTCCCCAGCTCTTCTTTCTTCAATGCATCTCCAAAAATGAAAATGAAATGGAAATGGGTGGTAGACATTGATTTTGGGGTATTTAGTAGTTAAACTCATTGGGTTTTTTTTTTTCCATCTGAGTCACAAAGATGTCCACTTACAGACTTTATTGAGAGCTTAATACAAAATCTCTTGAAACTGATCAAAAGATGCCCAATGGCTCCAATCTGTGTGACACCTTAAACGAATGAAGAATAGGAGTAACTTATCTTCCAAAAAATCTCACCTGAAAGAAAAGAACCAAAAACCCAAACCCCCTCCCCTCAAAAAAGCCCAAACCCAAGCATGCTAGCTGAATATCAATAAAAACAACTTTTTGTACTTCCAATATAATTTGATTTGGTTTGATTATTTAGGATTTGGATTTTATGAAGTAAGATATCTTATAAATGGATATAAGCAGCAGTATTTTTTTTGTATAGTGACTGACTTGAGACTTAAGAAAATGTGATTGTGAAGAAATTTGAGCACAATACTTCATTATTACATCTTTATGATTATTTCCTTTGCAAGCTGGGAAAATGAAGGCCTAGAACCTATGTGATAATGAGAAATCTAATACAGATTTCTCTACTCTTACACTTCTTACTTATTATTCAGACTTCTCAGTCTGATTTCATGCCAATTTAGACCTCCAAGTTTCTTTATTTTGTCCACACTGAAAACATTAGTCCAAGTGACATGGATCCAGATTTACTCTCTTGCAATTCCAAAGTGACTTCAGTAAATCACTGGACTTGTTTTGGTGTCTATGTGGGAACTGAATTTAGCTTGTAATATCCAGTTTTCAGTTTTAGAGCTATCATAATAGTAACTAATCTACCTCCTCATGAGGAGGTCAGTTTATTTTGAGCGGGTGAAAGGACACCAGTACTGAGAAGAGCTTTTGCCCAGTATATAAATAGATCTAGCTTGACAGTGTAACAATAGTACTGATTTTCCTTTTGCAAAGGAAAACCAATAAGGGAGGGAGAAGACTGGGTTTCTCCAACTCATTTAGTAATCAAACATTTATATAAAGACATCTCATTTTATTTTAAGTCATGTTCTCATGCAGGTTTTTTTTGTCTCTTTAGAATGTTTTATTCTTCAATTTTGTGCTTGCTGCTTTTTCTTCTCATCTGAGGGTTCCTCCAATGCTGTGAGGTACAGCAAAGTGTTCCTTTCACCATCATTGCACTAACAGATTTCATTCTCAGAACAATTACTTGGCAGCATGTGGCAACAAGTCGTATCTGAAACCTTTTGTCTCTGAGTGGGCTTGTCAGAGACAGTCACTTCTGATCTTGACTTCTGCACTGCATTTGGCATTTGAAAGAGTTAGTGTTGGATTTGGTTTGGTCTCCTTTTCTAATAGTGCAGCAAAACATTTGCTTGCAGCATTCTGTGGCCACTGTTTTTAAAGTGTTATTTCTCAGTATGCTAAAATTTGCAAAAAAGATTCTGCACTCAGACATTTAAAGTGTTATTCTATTATTTCTATTTTTTATTTCTATTTGAGTGTGTGTGTGAGCCCCTTGTCCTCTGGGCCTTTGTAAGACTCTGTGAGCTTTATGGGCCCTTGCCACAGTGCAGCTCAGGTGGAATACCTGATGGGTGCTGGCAGTCCCATAGTCCAAGCCTCAATGGCTCAGGAACAGGGTTTCCATGAATTAAACAGTCCCATATAAACTGTGGGCTGCAAGCATGCAAGGCAGGCAAACTACTAGGCAAGTAAGATTTCCATTGGAAATCTGTTGGTCACGCGAGGATCCTTCTCCATTTTTTTCAAAATTAATATAAGTACCCTTAGAATGTTTTAGTAGTGATAAATTGATGTTTTCTCCCAGGAACATGTTTCACAGGAAAATTTCTGAGCAGCCATCATTATGATTTATAAAGCCTTCAAACCAGGCTCCTCAGGAGGCTACCTGTGAGTTTATGCCACAGCAGAGACGAATGGGAACACCTGACCTGCTCAGCCCTGGTTACTCCATCTCTCCCCTGTAATGCTGTTCCCATGTCCTGGACTGCTGACATCCATCAGCCTCTGGGCATGCTGTGCATTTGAATGAACACTGGTGGAAGCTAGCATGGTCTGAGAGTGTGGGACTGGAACCAGAGTGGTTTTCTGGGTTGAGAGTAAGGAAAATGTGGGAGAACAGGCCAAGAAGTTGTAGTTTTGAACTACTGCTCTGCAAGTCAGGTGGCATTTTTTAAGTGTGAATTGAGGCCGTTTGATGAGAAGGCTTTGCATGTACATAGACACAGAATTCATAAAGGCACTTAAAATCCTTTTAGTATGGTATAGTACCTTACAGTGAAAAATATTTTCTTTTATCAAAAATGATTTTTGATATTTTCCTTTATCAAAAATTCTTGAATGTCACCCCTGAATAGAATTGCTAAGAACCTCCTTCAGTTTCAGTAGGGACTGGACACAAAAGATCAGCACTAGGAAGCAGATCTGATGAGTAAGCGTGCATCCCTTTTGCATAGTCTGCTTTCATGTCACAAGACAAAATAAACAGAGATACCACAAATTGCTCAGTCTGTCTCTGTTTAGTTTTGTTGAGGTAATGCTTGTTCCAGCCTTCCTAGCCAACTAATTTCCTATTGTTTTTTTTTCCTTGCACTTCCTTCTGCTTTTGATCTTCTTCTAGTTAACGTCCAGTTCTGATATGGAAAAATGATCCCTCTCCATTGGTGGCATTGGTGGCCACCCACAGCTTGCCATGGATAGACCAGCAGAGCTGGTCACCCATCCCTGGTACAGCCTCCTCCTCTGGGGGGAAACTGCGCAGAACGGTTTGAACCCAGCCCATGGGCGGGCACTGAGAACTGTGGCTGTGACACTGTACATGAATGCAGTGTTGAGACAAGTATTTTCCCTTGCGGGTGAGCATCCCAGGCGGGTTTCTGGCTGTGCCTGGCTGGGCTGGGGCTGAGTTCAGGCAGGGGCTCGCCGTGTGGCGGTGCCCCCGCGGGAGCCCGCTCGGCGCAAGGCACAGCGGACAGTGCCATCTGCTGCTCCGCGCCTGGAAACAAACCCGGCCCGCCGCGCTGGGAGCGCTCCCGCCGCGCTCCGCCACGGCCGGGGCACCGCTGACACTGTGCCTTTGCCAGCCGTGCCGCTCTGCGCCGGCTGGGAGGGTTTTCCATCACCGCTGAAGGTGAAAGGAGTGTGTCCCTTGGCGTGGAAGGCTCCAACGAAGAGCCCCTTAGCAGTTCTCTAGGTGTGGGACAGCTGATGCCCTGTTGTGAAACAGCACCATCATCCACTAGAACGTTACAGGCAGCTGTCACTGGTGCGGGTGGGAGTTCTTCAACCTGTTTGCCTGTAGAAGTTGACTTGCTGGGAGTATTCAGAGAGGCTGGGTAATTCATAAGCGTGTGTGTTGGAGTGAAATGCTGGTGGAACGACCAGGAGAGCTTGGAGGAAGATTTGTAAATTCAGAATTGAACAGAAAAGAAAATATGATCTATCATTGCTGATCCCAGAGGTTAAAGCCTCAAAAGTTACTTTAATGGTTGCTATTCATGTATCTGCAATGCAGAACAAGCTGTCCTGGTATAAGTTATACATCCCAGACTGCATACTCCTCAGCTTTTAAGAGATCCTTGTATTTTTTTATCACACAGGAAAGTTTGATTCTTTCCTAATCTTTTCTTCGTAGTTCTGTAGCCCACCTTTTGCAATCTCGTTCTTAGTCCCTCTAGAATGGAACTGCAATGCCAGCAGTTCACAGCACCTTGTAAAATCTTGCCCAGCTTTTCCAAACAGGGAGCTTTTATCTACTTGCCTGCCACTTAAAGAACGACTTTAACTGCTTAAACTGGCTGCTTGACAAATGCAGCTTAAGAAAGAAAAAAAGAAAAAAAAAAGGGGGAGCGTGGGATGTTTCGCTTGTGTGAGAGGTTTTATTGGTCCTTTCACTAAAAGGAAAAAAATATTTCATACAGAATATAGAAGTACTGCTATGGGTGCGTTCACACTGCACATCACATTAAATATTTGTCTGCCTACACATGGAATTGTAGAGAGAAGGTGCTTTGTCTCAGTTTGTGTAAATCTAGAAAATAAATGTAGAAAAGCTTTGGTTGGACACTCAGTGTCCAAGTATCAAGGAATTTTCCCTTGATAGATAGTTTTTAATTCTTTGTCTTATCCTTTTACTCCTCTTGATAGCCTTAGTCTTTTCTTCCAAATGGGGAACAGCAACATCCTAATTTCCATGGCAAAACCCCATCGTTACCCTTACTTAAACAATGATTTTCCTAGACCAAGAAAAAGCAAGAGTAGTGCCCGTGTAAATTGCAATAAGTGGTTTTGCACTATAAATCAAGCAATCAGTGAAATTGAGTTCTTGGCTTGAAGAGCCAAAGGGTGGGCTCGTTCTCCTGAAAAGCATTGCTACAGTCTCCAGAGGTGTAAATCTTCATCATATTAAATTGCAATGGAGCCAGTGAGGCATGGGATAAGAGAAGAGAGATACCTATCAGGAAAAAGGGAACTCTGCCTTTTGTGCCCTCCACAGCCTAGTAGGAGAATATTCTCCTTGCTGAACTACAAGAAACTTTCTTATATCTGCAGCCAAATCCGCTGTCCAATATTGTGTTAGTAAGACCATATCCATTTTTCTGTGTGATTTTAATCTCACAAATATTGAAACTCAATGTCTTCTTTTTGGAAAAATGTTGAAGTATTCAGTTACTTGTTCAATATTTTGGGTGAAGGAGCTTGATTTTGCTTTGCTTGACAGGAAGGAAACCCAAAGGGCACATATAATGGTATCAAGCACTAGAGGTCCATATGAATGACCATAAGTTAAAGACATCATATAAAGAACACCACGAAAGTGGGCTTTTAATTATGTCTTCATACATTCAGCAAAACCAACATTTATGCTGTTGCTGTATCAGTGCAAAGCTGTTGATATTTAAATTTCTTGTTTGGCTAAGCATGAATGAATACAAAAGGCTTTCTAAACCATCACAAAGACTGCAGAAGCATTGTGATGCACAACTCTACCTTTTTTCTATTTATATCATGTGTGATTATGCTTTAAAACTGCTCTAAGGCACCAGTCCCCAACTATCTTTTTATGGATTCTTTAAAGTACATTTCATTGAATGGGTTTGTATTTTGCTCTTTCTGCTATATTTAACATCATGCCTAATATTTAAAAATTAAAAAGATACTATTGGGCTGATAATCCTTGAAATGAGAATGAAAACTACCTAGTGTTCAGTTATGAGAATGAGGATTCTACTTATTTTACATGCATTAAAATGATCCGAGGTGCTTGATTTTTATTTTTCTCCTATCTGAAGATTTACCATATTTTACATGTGTTTGTAAATGCACACATTTATAAAGAGCAGTGGAAAAGCTGAAATACACTATTACAAATGCTGTGACCATTTTCTTTTCTCTTTTGTCCCATAATGCATAGGACTGGCCAGAAAATGATCCTTTGTCCTAAAAGAGTCAAGCTTTTGAAATTTTTATTAATGTGCAAAATACGAATGGAAGAGCAGGTGCATGCAGTGTGCCTCAATCTCTCTTGTTGGAGTTGTTCCACTTGGTATAAATAATTGAACGTCGTAGTGGCCATGGGCAGGGAGGATAGGGCAAGTGAGCAGGATGACAGCATAGCCCAGTGACTCATCTGGGCTGCAGGGAAACCCAGGCTCAGTTCCTTCCTCTGAATCATGAGAGGATGTTCCTATTTCTTGCAGGAATGTCCTAATCACTAGGCTGGGGACTATTTTGGAGCTGCTTTCACTCACTTGTATGTGTCTGATAACTGGGCATCATTTCCAGTCAGAGGGTTATGAGGGCAAACATTTCTGCAAGAGTTATTATTTTTCAGTGGGAAAAAGGGTTTTGTCATGTTTTTGACCATATCTGGTAATAAATAGAATTTAGAATATTAGCTAGTCATGGTTTCCAATGTACATTAGTGTTAGTCAAGCTTAAGAGAAATACAATTAAATAACTTATGGGGGTCTAGAACTAGAGAATTTAATTTGCAAGAATAGGGTATATCATCTATTTCCTACAGCTGTTTAGTTTCTAAATTTGATATCTTAAAACTGTTGGAGTTGCTATAATTTCAGATAAAATGTCTTTCCACAGGCAAAAGATAATTTTTCATAAGCTTTTAAAAATCTAATAAAGTAGTAATCTACAGTATTTTATTATTTAGAACCCTAGCCTTGGGGATATGATTTGCAAGGATTTTTTTTTATATCTCAATTCAGGGTATACATGTGAGCAGCCTGGGTGAATATATCTGTCAGTCTTTTCTATAGGTTTTTTCTTTCTACCAAATGCTGTCTGCATTCAGTCCATAGAAACACTACCACCTCTTTAAGTGGTAATGCTCCCTGCAGAGTTTTTAGCCTGTAGGAGATATGATTAGGGGGTGATAGTGTTAAGCACTCCTCCTGTATCTGCTGGCCCACTATGATAACCTTAGGGTTACAATGCATGTCTGACAAATACAATTCCATTGTGACTAGAGCCTTATGGCAATTTAGGAGGCTTATTCATCATTTTACAACAGACTTCTGTCAGGGATTTTGCTTATTTGCCCTTCACTGGTGTACAGTAGTTGTAGGTTTATCTCTAGGAGTCCAGCCCTAATAACCAATAACAAAGTGCTTAAGCTCTAAGCTTGTGAGAAATGGACTTACATTATACTCCAACTGCACCTTAGCTCTCGACTGATAAGACAATGTGTCTTTGAGAGAAGGAAGGATTTGTATGAACTGATCCTTTACAGTATGGTGTATGCATTGGTAGAAGATACGGGGAAGTACATTGTGTTCTAACCACCCAGATCCCAGCTTTTTTACATATAAAATGCATCCTTGCTATCATTAGAAATGTTTCCTTTAAAATATGAAAGTGAAGAGATATCTTGCCTTGGAAATTGCACTACAAAGTTGTTTGTAACGATGGTGTGGGATTTGGAAGAACTGAGTTACTTTTGATGAAATCCCCATGATTACGGTTTAAATTACACAGATTTATTTAAGGAACAACAAAAGTTTTTTTTTTATTATAATTCAGATTCCTGCTGGGTTCTGGATATTAATTAGGTAGTGGTTCCAGATGAAATCCAGGAGAGAGGAAAAAAACCTGCTACTCACATTTTAATAACCCAGAGAATTTTAAGTGGCTAACCATATTGTTTACTATATATCAGTCTGAAGAATAAAGAATAAAAGCGCATGAATAGGCAGGCACACAGCATGGAAGAATAGCACCATACACCCCAGCTAAAGAGCATTGTATATTCAAGGTTTAGATCTTCCACCCAGCAGATTTAGAGCGTGAGGGGGCAACATTTGAGAAGTGTGTACTGAACAAACACAAACATGAGGATTGCCTTTTTTCAGTTTTAAGTGTGAAAACATTAGCTCTCCCTCTATGCCTTTGAAGTCTTCTCTTTCTAGCAAAGCTCTGGCAGGAGGGAGGTCTTTCAATTAGTTTCTCACCCATAATGATTTCTTTGAGAAATTTTAATCAGGTTTTCCATCACAGAGTGCATTTGTTGCTGGTACTTGATCTCTTGGCCAGTTGAAGCTTCTGTGGTCCTTTGTCTCTTGAGCAGTTGGGTCTTTTATAAACTTTCTGGAGTAGTTATTAATCATGGAACTTTTCTACTTTTTTGAGGTGTAAAACTGCACAGAGAAAAATACTGGTGTAGTGACATGAGGTAATTATCTGCAGTGTTACCAAGATAAGAGATAGTATGTTAGCAGTAATGCCTACAACAGCGTAATTACTTTCTGTTCCCATTATTTTGTAGTAACCACATAATTAGCTCACTGTACCAGAAGCTGTCTGCTTTTTATGGCAACCTGTACTGCTAATCACTAGAAAAGTTTGTGTAAGTGATCTGTAGTCTTTGCACTTGTAGAGTTGCACCAAGTAATTTGAAGGGGCAGCTGTGTGCTGGCCCTTCTGCAGAAGTAAGGAGTGAGAAAGAAGACTGACAAAGCTGTAGGAGCTAAAGGAGTAAAACCCTTGCTACAATTTCACAAAAATGTTTTGTGAAGTCTCCGCCACTTCATGCAGTTTTCTCTGGATTAAAGTATACATGCTCATCCTTAGTTTCTTGAATCTAGTCTACATTACAGAATTTTGCATGACTCAGTAAGTGTTGATTCTCTTACAGAATATAATTTATTCTGACTCTCTGAACTTCAAAGGGCATGATTTCTTGTAAAAGCAGAACTTCAGGAAGGAAGGGGCTCAGCAGGGCCAGATTATTTATTATAAAAGAGACGTTCTTTGGGGCATTTTTTGGGGATGATGTGCTCTAGCAAGGAATTCCTCTGGATGCTTGAGACATGGGTTACCTGAGAGAAATGCCTGTTACTGCCCTTTGCAGTTCCTGTGTCAGTGGGAGGGCAGGTCACCATTGCCCCAGAGGTCTGGCAGAGCTGGGGCTGCCATTCCCACTGGGGTTGGCAGGGCAGGAAGGTTGGGCTGCGCCTGGGAGAAGCAAGTTGGAAGTTGCTGTAAGGGAGAAGCAGAGCTGAACTGGGCTTTTGTAGAGCTCTGTTCTGTCTACACCATTGGAAATCAGTAGGGACCACACCACTGCATAGCCAAAAAAAATAAAATGGCACTATTATGCTGAATTATTTCTGCTGTTTCTACTCCCAAAATACTGGCTTTTGGGGATATGAGTGAAATCTGTGTACGTAGTACTTCAGACTAGCAGGAAAGAAAAAATACAAGTGTTGTACACATTTACAAGTTGGATAGGGAATTTTGTGCTCCTGTGTTGCTCCTGTCTCCCCATAGCCTCTATTTAAGTACAAATTCACTAAATTTGGGGGATAAAAGAACATGCTTTTAATCACCATTTCCTCCTACTTAATTCAAATCCTGTTGTCAGTTAATTATAGATGCTACTTTTTCAGATAATATTGCATAATTCAATGGAAAACAAAAAAGCACTGTAGAAAGTGGTTATTAAATTCAGCTTTAGATATTTGATATGGTTTTCAAGTACCTCTTTATTTATTTGAGAAAAGGAGTCCTCTTGAAATGTACTCTTTCTTCTTCCCCTCTGTGGCCTTGGAGCTGGTCCCTCTGAGTACTGCTCCTACATTAATTATTATGGTAAGTAGAAAAGATCAGGTGATAACATGAATACTCTTAAAGCACACCACTAAGACTTTAAGGCAGGCAGCAGTGCTACATGGTTGTAGGCTATACACTGCCTGATTTATTTATGTTTTTAATGCACCAGTAAAAACAAAGCATTCTTTAGCTCCTGTTTGATCCTTCATCCTGGGCCTGTCCTTGCTGACAGCCCCCCCTCACTGCAGCTGCTATTCCTTGTGCTCTGTGAATTGCCCTGTTGTGCCAGCAAAACCAGGACCTTGGAATAAAAGCCTCCTCTGCGCTGCTGGACTGGTTGTGCCAAAAGCCACCTAGGTTTAATTCTACTGAAATCAGTCAAGTTACACAAAGCATTACTTGGGGTCCATGCTAAGCCATTGCATTGCTCACTGCTTTATAAAGTGTTTAGCATGTGTGTTTTGTCCCCTGGGAGCTGTGTGTGTTTGAGCAGGGGTTCTGTGAGGGCAGGGAAGGGGGAGACCCCCAGCATGAGCTACTCGAGCTTTTTTCTTTCCTCTCAAGTGCCAGTAGTAAGGCACCCCACCTTTGCAAACAGAGGATACACTGTTGCTGGAACACAAGAGGACAAACTAATTTAGTCCTTAAAATTGAGATCATTAATATTCTGGACACCTTAGTTCTGAAACTTCAGGAAATCATGATATATACAAGATGTGTTTTTTGCCACTGGCAACATTAAGAAAATTTAACTGGATGTCACAAGTTCAAGTAGTGCACCAAAAGAAAATTTATTCCAACACTTCCTTATGCAACATTGATTAGAATCTGACCCTTACAACTAGAAGGGTCAGATTATAGTTTGTTGGGGGTAAAATATCCAAACTGTTCCTACTTGATTTTGCAGACTAAGATCTGTTTTTCTTACTTTTGGAATCCCTTTCAGTACTGTAACACAGCAAAATTTGTTGCTGAGTAAATTAAAGGCCAATCACCACTTTTACCCTTTTCCCTTTATGTTTCAGTACAGGTCTAGGACTTCAGATCAGGTTCAGTTCTCACTTCCATCTGTTGTCTGTTATCTGGTGGTACTGAACAGATAAAACCTCATAAATTCTCCTGGGCTTGGTTTGGAGAGTGTCATGTACCTATGTGGATGTTTTTGTTTCACTTCTTGCCTATTCTCTATATAAAATATTATGCAAAAGCAAAGAAGAGAAGCTAAACCTACTGAAAACTCCATGAAGTGTCTGTCCTGTGTCTGTTGGTCTGGGATGCCAGGCTGCAGTAGTGCTGGGGCAGGAGGAGATTGATATTAATTAGCTGCAGACTTTTCACTGCCTTTCAGACCAGCTTGTAACTCTGTGGGGATCTTATTCTGCATCTCCCCATTTATTAAAAAAAATATAATAATAATAATTTGGCAGAGCAATAGAACAGTGTCAACAAAATCCATAGGTTTTAAAAGGTAAAATGTTTACAAACCGTCTGCAGATGGTGACTTGAATACTGCAAATATTTGCTCTACTTGCAAATTGGCTAATTAAACACTGCAGAAAATCACATGGAGCTACATAAAACATGAGAGAATGCAATAGTTTGATGTATTTTGTTGCATTTATAAATATGTAAGCTTTCTTTTGGATAGCAAAAAGGATGAATCAATAAGTGGATGTCCTTTCTTTCATTACAACTGGTTCAGCACCAAATTTGGGAGGACTGGTTCTGGTGGACCATCATAGACTGAATTGGCCTCTGCGTATTCCAGTGCTGAGTTTGCAATAGATATGTGCTCTGTGGTGTTTCTGTTTGTTTTATAGTTACTGGTTCCTCCATAAAGATGCCACCACAGATAGTTTAGGAATTCAGAGTGGGAAAGGGATAAAAGTTTTTTGAGCCATCTCTAAAATAGCTTTGAACATCTACTGTGCAGGTAATCAGCAAAAGAAGAAAAGAAGTGTCCTTCAAACAATCAGACCTGCCACAAACAAGTCAGTCATCACCAGCTTATCTTTGTATTAGCTCTATAAAGCTGAAGTAATGCTGGTCTGGTTTACAATCATGGAAGAGATGATTTGCTTTTCTAGTATATTTTAAACCTAGAGAGCCTGTGGATGTTGATAACTTCTCACTGCTGAGGTACTTCATAAAGACTTATGTGATTATATGGGTAGAATGAGTTACACATTTAAAGCAGTGTTGCTCTTATATCATCTGATATAACTCTTCATTTGCCTTATTAATGCATAATGAAGAATAAAAGTATTGTTTCTCACATTTGGACAAAAATGATCAATAAATATTTTAGCAGCAGACAACCCTTTATTTTTTTTTTCTGGAAAAGATACTTTAAAATTGTGGCAATGATTGCCTTTAAAATATATGTCTATAAGTGTTGAAACACCTTATTTGCAGACTAGTAACTTCCTTCCATAGGGCACAAAGCCAGCAGTCAGACCTACTAACAAAGTGACATTCGTCTCAATATGTGTTTTTAGGGAGTTGTTTAATTGCAAAGTTGACTCTTATTAAAAGAGAACAATGAGAAAACAGGGCAGTTATCTGGCCTTTCTCCTAAAACAGCAATTATACCATTGCTGATACGCTAAGCTAATCTGCATTTTAATTTGTGTGTTTGAAAAGTACACGTTTGGTTCCGGGACATTTGTCAGTGTGTTGCCTCACTGTGGCTTGGCACGGAGCGCCTGGCACCGCCGTGGTGCTAATTAATGAGCTCCATGGGAGGCCAAGGTGGTGGCAGCCTCCACGACCTCAGTGACTGTTCCCTGCTCACCAGCCACCCAGGGCCTGTCTGGCCCACTGGGGAAAGCTCACTGCCTCTGGCAGATGCAGAACAGCAGGGGAAATTGGGGCCAACAACCTCCCACAAACCAGTTTGTAATTTGCCCCAGCTTCCTGGGAATGGCCCTTCAGCCTGCCTGGAGATCAATTCATTGACTAACTCTCTTTGTCTCAGGTGACTTTTCTTAGCAGAAAGGTATGAAAGCCTTCCTCACCAACATTTACAACTCAAGGTCCTTTGCCATTCCACTTGCCAAGTAAATGATATCAAATGAGGACCTATCACAGGCCTTGAGGAACTTTTTGGTAATATCTGAGGTCAGTCAGGGAAGGCAGTGTGAATGCTGGGGTTCAATGCTGCTCTGAGTGAAATTGATAGCATTGGCCTTTCAAAAAGCAGGATTTGATTTAGGTCTAAAACAGAAAGCCACCTGAGAAGTGCCCAGTGGATTTTTGCTGGGCATGTCCTAAGAAAAAGGTGGAGTGGAGGAGCTGAATCATTGACTCACTGAATTTGAAAGAGACTTCCAAGATCATTGAGTCCAGCCTTTGACTGAACACAGCCATGTCAACTAAACCATGGGACTAAGTGCAACATCCATTTGTTAAACAGGAGGGTTTCAATAGCTCTCAATCAGACTTCTCCTTTGGGAGCTAAAATAGATAAACTTATGTGCTAAGGGCAAGGTAGCTTAAAAATCTCTGTTTGTCTTAGGAGTAATGGCAATGCAAGAAAAGAACTAAATATATAGAGTTACATAGGTATGTGTATATTAATGTTGTGTGATACATCTAAAGGTATATGTGTGAACTAGAACAAAGACTTTAGTATAGAGTAGAAATGAGACAGAAATCTGTTGAGAAATCACAAAATTTCACATGAGGAGCTCTTCTCTAAAAGTGAAAACAAAAGAGAAAAAAGGATGAACTCTAAACTTTTCCTAAAAGATGTCTTAAAGAAGACTAGACAAAGCTTTTTCATCATTGGGAATCCTTCTAATATGCAAATGTATTTGGAATAAGTATTGGGTGAAAGAAAAGTAGTTTGATTAATGGAACCTGTCCTTTATAGTTCTGTTGCAGTGTGCAAGGCTCTGTGTTGTGCCTCTGTGTGTGTGTGTTTCAGCAGTAGCATAAGCATGCTGGCAAAAGCCACTGCCAAGTCTCATTAATTGCAACTCCCGCAGACTTATTCAGCCATAGGACTCTTATTTGTGGTGTAGTTTTACATTAATTTGGGATGTGGGTTTCCTTTAAATTTCAAACTGCATAGAGCAAAGTCTATCCTATTGAAAGAAGGGAAAAAACAGAAGGTGGCTGGATCTTAGGAGAGAAGCAAGATGATTTTCCCCTTAAATTCATTAGGAATGCTATATGGTCAC
Source organism: Trochalopteron elliotii (assembly GCA_024734555.1). Taxonomy (NCBI): domain Eukaryota; kingdom Metazoa; phylum Chordata; class Aves; order Passeriformes; family Leiothrichidae; genus Trochalopteron; species Trochalopteron elliotii. The sequence goes on from JANPWX010000087.1 coordinate 2,233,853, forward strand.
ATTTTTGTTGACAAGTGCAGTCCAAACCCCCAATAAGTGAGAAATTTCCTATCCAGCATACTTTTTCAGCCAAAGCTGTGTAATTGCCCAATATCACAGGCATAAACGGCAGGAGGGCAAAGGAGTTCAGTCGAGACCCCCCAGTGTTTGTGTTTGGTATGAAACACTCCATACAAAAATAATGATTTTGGCTCCTTGAGCCTCCCTCCAGTAGTATGTTCAAAAACTTTGCCAGTTGCTGTTGTACTTTGTTCTCCAAGAGTACACTGTAGAAAATGCAGCTTCACTAAAGAGTGGCCAAAGGTTAGACATTCGTGGAGAAATAAAGGAATTTTTTATATATATCAAAGATTGGTACAAACACATGAATTTAGTTTGAATAATATTTGGTGTGTGTCCAACAAGGCTGAGCTGCCCGATACTTCTAAAACTCTCATAATTCTGCCTGGCTTCAATTTTTGCAACCATTCTCTGAATAACAATGACCATTTAAAATTTTTGTTGAAAGTCAGTAATATTACTTTTGTATATTAAAAAAAAAATCCTACATTTCTGTAGATTTTCACCACTAAGTTAATATTATGGACTTTAAATGGCTCTTTTAATTAAGCTATCCTATTAATTGGAAGGTTTCTCAAATTAAAACCATATCCTTTGTGGCCAGTATTTCCTTTTGCACTTTAAAATTGAAACTATTAACCAATGATGGACGAGTCATAATGCAGTCAAGAAAAAGCTTTGCTTTTTATGTTGTTATCACTTGGAGATTAGCTAATCTGATGGAGGGAAGTTCTCTGAGTACACTGGGGGAAAGGTAACAAAAGGTTTATATGGTAGGAAAAAAGCATGTATTTATTGATCCTTCTGTCTGTCACAGACGTATGCTGTATATCAAATCAGCAGTCTCCTGGGAATTTCAGTATTCTGGATGTGGACACCAAAGTGCCTTTAATTAAAATATTTCTCTGAATATATTTTGTTTCTGTAGTTTGCTGTTTATTTTTAAACTGTTAAAATATGGCATATATGGAATCAATGCACATCAAAGTACTTCAAAAGATCCGTTGTTTCTAAAACCAGTGACTTAAATTCTGATTTTATTTTATGTATGAGGAAAGCAAGACAAAGTTCTCTACAGATTTGGGAAGAGAACATAACTCATTCCCCTGAGCTAGCTGCTGAAAACACATACTTCCTAAGAAAAGACCAAAAGCAGAAACAATTCAAATAAGTGGGAGAGAGAAAGAAAGAGGGGACTGAAACTCTGACATGACTTTGAGCTTTCAGGCCCTCAAATTGCAGCTCAGACTGTTGTCAAACACAACTGCACAAAGGCAGGTTGGAAAGCTGTTGGGAAGGCTTGGGATGGCAGTCTGTATTTATCATTCTAAGGTCTGTATTTGAATTTTATATGTGCAGGTCATGCATATTTTATGTCATACATAGATAAATATGACATACATATATATAAGGAATTATTTATATATAAAAATATATATTGCTGAGATTAGGAAAATAAGAGCTGTTATCTGAGCTCTGCCCAACAGCCTGTGTTGGCAGATCTGTTTCAAACAGTGGCTGCTCTGTGATAATCCAGCAAGTGTTTATCCCACCTAATGGAAAATGAAGAAGCAACAAGATGATGCATAAAATTTTTCTCAGCCCATGGAGACAGTTGCTGGCCTAGGTTCTGATACATGTGGATTGGCATCCTATGAGTGTGTTTGTCTTGTTGAGAGTTATTTAAAACGTTGAGAATGGAAAATAACTCAAAGAATCTTGGGCTGAATTCATTCCAGGAGTAACTTCACTAGAAAAATCTCTTCTGGATATTAATACCACCTTTATAAATTCAAGAGTGACATACAGGTGTGTGGTCTCTACCAGACCCCCATGCAATTTCCAATGGAGTTTTCCAGCTTTGATAGGAAAACTTCACGTCTTATGAAACACCTCCAGGTGCCCTTTCTTGGGTAGAATCCTCTGTGAATGCAGGATTTGGGTAACAGCCAGAGGGTGAGGAATGCCCAGTGTGAAACTCCTGTCCTGGCATGCAGAAGGGGCACCAGTGGATTGGCTCATCCTGGCTGTTCTTTGGGTGCAGAGTGTTGGGGCTTCCTCTCCAGAAGGCTTCGCCAGTAATGGGTTTCCAGAAGGAGAAGATGCTACATTGCCTTTGTTCAAGCTGCAGTGGGCTAGGTGAAGTTTCACTGAAGTCAGCAGACTATGGTTTGAACCTGTGCATTTTTGTCTTTCTGGGTAAGAGTTGTTGAAAGAGATGAATATTATTTATTTTTTTTAATGGGCTGGTAACTTGCTAAAATAGGGTTGTTACCACACAAGAGATCAAGCTCTTTTGCCTCTTGATCTTTTTTTATCTTGAAAAAGGTCAGAAGAATAAAGGTCTTACTAGGGATAAAAATCTTAAGAGAAGTTCTTTAGTGGTAATTTTTTATGTTAGTATCTCTTTTTTTCTCCTCTGTCTCCACTGAAGCATGGAGGAGAATAGCTTTAGTTAGATTTGGGCTTTTTTATGTGGTCATATACATATACAACAGACCTGAAAGCTAAATCTTTGTCTTCTGTTGACTATGTATTTCTTCCAAGATCCTAGCTCAAGTGAGTGTGATATCTTTGTGGCTGCAAAACTCTAAGGGGGACCCCTGCATACACTCAAAAATACAATTGCAAAAAGCTCATTCCTTTATACAGCGGATTACTTTTAGATTTACTTCGATGTGATCTGTACAGATTCCCTTCATCTAAGGGGAGGTCTGATTCTCTTAGCTGACTTACACAGCCACACACCAAGAGAGCCTTATTTTGTGGAAGCCAAATCTCATTAATGGCAATCTGCTGCCCATCTTTTAATTAGCCAGAGAATTGGTGACACTTCACAACCACAGCAGTGGCAATAAAGTAGCATTGTAACATAAAATAAGGTGAGGTGTCCAGAGGAATAAAAAGCCCACATTTGTCTATATTAGTCTGCTGACTGGATTCTCATTTTATATGGGCTATTGGTGTATCCATGTTTATTATGGCACAAATACACAAAAAGTTAAAGTTTTAGCTTCTGAAATACCTTCACCGTTAGCTAACTTGGAGATTTGAAATGACACAGATTTCAAACTAAGTGAGAAATCTTTTTTCCTATAGTCTGCATTTCTTGGATTTCATGTAAATTCGATCTTTTAATGAAATCACGTACCTTAAGATTTATAAAATTGTTCCCACTAGTTAAAGTTTAAAGACACTACCTTTTTTTGGCAAAATTTTCAGGCCCATACACTGTGGTATGCATGGCTTGCTATTAATTAAAAATTTTGTGGCATAATCTTCCTATTTGCATGTTGATTTTATCAGGTGCAGGAAAAATTGTATTATTTAGGTTGTATACTGCTTGATATAAGGACTTCTCTCCCTTTTGGTTCATACAACACTGTGTTCTATAGGGATTCATAAACAATTTGTGCTGCAATCATTTTCCACTTATTTCACTTTGTTTTATAGAATACATTTTATGCTGCAGTTTCAGCATATGTCTTTGTGATTCAGTAAACCTACCTAGTTCAGAATCAATACTTACATTTTCCTTCCCCAGAATAGTAAAGGGCATATAAAATGCATGAGAGAAAGTAAGCTCTTTCTAAAGATATAGATTAAAACTGAAACTGCACTTAGAAATGTGAAAAACTGAATGAAGAGTTCTGAGCCTGGGACAGTTGTCTGTGATACAGAGGAAATATTGAAGACTGTCAGAACGTATCAGAGCACAGTGACAGCAGAACTAACCAATGCCACTGCCCTGCTGGTCTGCAATTTATTGCTGATGAAGTAATTGCTTAATTTGTCTACTATTAACTCTATTTTGTCTACTATTAACTCTATTGTAGCAGTGTAGGATAAAATGTACTTATAAACAGGAGAAATTAAAGTCAGTGGGAAATAACTGCACACTCCCCTGTTTCACGTGTCTTCCATGAACCACAACCTGTGAACATACGTACCATCAATGGTGTTGAGATCCCTGCGCTCAGCAATAAATCCAGTGTTAATGGCATCTGAACTGGGATGCTGGGACTTATGGCAATTCATGTTACCTCTGTCATGGTTCACCTGTGTTTACAGTACAAATCATATACTTGCTTTTCCTGAATTTTTGACTTACCCTAAAATGCAACAGTGAAGAGAGATCCTGGTTTTGGAAAACTATAAAGGTAATTTGTGGACTGAAGACATGCACTTCTTTGGAAGTGTTTGAAGGTGCTTTATATGGTGGAACATCTGAATCTTTCCTGCTTAGAATATATAGTAACTATTCATGAAAAGATAAGTGTGGCCATGACAATTGGATATTCTGAGTTACAACTCTATAATGGAAATTTTACAACATCCTTTCAAACTTAACTTTGCTTTATACCTAATAAAAATAAGAAATCAAATTACAAAGGTATGCATTACAAAATAAGTAAAATATCAGAAGACGAAAACATTTAAGTATTTATGATACAAAACCGGCAGCTGTGGTTCTTCTGAGCTGTTTCACTGCAGTCAGCTTGTAAGAGAATCTTATTTTGTTCCCTTTGCAGGAATTAAAGAGAAATTGGAGCCCTGTGAAGAGAGTTAGGTCTGAAAGCAGCTGGTTCCCAATAGTGGCCTGACCTGGTCATAGAAAGGTGAATTACAGCAACTACTGGGGAGTACTCAGTGATGTGCTGTTGCTTTAAAACATCATTTGGTTGTCTTTATAAGTGTTGTTTTTAGTGTGAGTGGGCAATAAAGGCTGGTTTGTATAGAGGAGAAACTTGTTGGAAAGGTAACTAACCCTCAGTTCAGCTGTCTGTGGACATGACAGGGATGATGCTCAGTTGAAGATATGCATGCTGGTATTATTGAGGTTTTCCTCTAGTCCCCAGGGTTAGAGTTGTTCCATGACAAATGTCCCAGAACAGCAGTCCTCATCTTTAACTGAATACTGTAGTTTATGACAACAAAGTCATTGAAACAATTGCTCTTTTCTGGCCTGTGACCTTGTGCAAAATCTTTCTTTTCTCAAGTAAAATATGCACATGACTGACTATTAATTTTTCTTGTGTCAAGCTCTTGCAAATATGATTAAAGAAACCAGGCAATAGTTTCAAGCTAAGATTAGTTACTTAGGATGGTTTCTTTAAACTATCATCATAACATCTATTTTTTTTATTATAAAGTTCAGGCCTAAACAGGCATCTTCTAATTAGATTTGTCAGGTATATGTTGAGCTACAGAGAATGGTAGTTTGCATATAAACAGTGTATTTCCCTATGTGCACACTTGTATTCCTTGTCCTACATACTGTGGTATCTTCTTCCAGAGAGTTACCTCTGATGGACAGGATTAGGGGAAATCCTTGTTTCTTTGGTGATTTTCAAACACTATCAGACAATGATGCCAACTAAGAATGAATTAATGAGATATTGGAGCCTGGCAAGTAGAAAGTGGCTTTAAATAACCCTGATTAGCCTTTCCTCAGTTCCTTAGAGCGCAGGCAAGGCTTGAGCAACAACAAAGACCCCACACTCACACTTTTTATTAGTTTGGTGGAAAAAGAGTGTGCTTTTCAGAGGGTGTTAATTAAAAGATTTAGGTCCATTCACACTGCCCATATCCCTTGTTTCATCTTTCCCTCCTTTTTGTGTAGTTTGTTTGCCATGTGAGAGGTAGAACTGCTGTTATGACAGAAAATGTTGACTTTTAAAGAGTTTGTTCAGATCTTATCTGTGAGAAAAATATAAGCTGTAATTGAGCATATGAGTTTCACTTTTTATGTGATGACTTCATTAGACATAAACTTTTATTTTAAGTAATTTAAAATGTCTTTCACTGTTTTCAAAACTATTTCTCACCTCTTTTCTGTCTTTCTTAAGGCCTATGTCCCCCACATCTTTGTAGTTGCTACGTTTTGCCTGTTTAGAAAATAAAAAAAAATAAAAATTTTCAACCCCCCTTAATCATAAAGTGGTGTTTTTATAAATCTTAAGCATAGTAAAGTCACTGCATCAGCCTCTTCTACTTGTATGAAATCCAGAATATACGGACTTTGTTCAGCCAAGAAGTTTTTCAGAATCTCAGAAATATATATAAATGTATTTTACGTATCTAAAACTTGAGTATACTTTGTAATTACAAAATTATTTGCTGTATTTCAGGACTGTTTTTAAAACATATTTGCACATCCCATTCCATACCTTTTTCCCAAATGAGATAGACTGCATTTATTTGTCTGATTCAGTCAAAAATTCTGCCGTTTACCAAAAATCCATCAAATAAAAATGTAGAAACAGGAGACAACAGAACACTCAGATTATTTTTTGTGATGGTCAAATTCTGAATCTGAATTGTAGTCAATGGAACCATGGGGATATGAGTAAATGAAAAATATATTAGATTTCATGTTAATTTCTGGCTTACAAATTTGTTTCTTTTAAGGCTATATTTTAGATATGTGTAGGCATCTCTAATTGTAATGTGAAACTCATCATGCTTGTACAGAACATGACTGTGCTGAGAAAAATCCTTTGTGCTCACCTTTAAAAATTGTATTATACAAAGGGATGTAAAAATCTACATAAGGGCTCACTCTTACTTGAGAAGTGGATGTGCTGGGTGGGAGACTGCTCTGCTGAAGTGAAAAGTGTAATAGCCTCTCTCTAATAGCTTTGAAATATTTTTCATAAAATTGTTTGATCTCCCCTCTAAGTATGGAAAGGTGGGGATACTGGTGGGGTGTTTGGAAGGAAGAGAGAGAGAATTCTGATTTTTTTTTAATTAAACAAGCTAATAGACAGTTAATTATTGCTGCATGCTTTCACTGGCAAACATCTACAGCACACTTTAAAAAAGAAAAAAGGGAAGGGTGATTGCTGCTTGTTAATGGACTCTGCTATTTTACAGCACTGTAGTCGAGCAGCCACCTACAGTTCATCCTTATGTTAATACTAACGTTACCAATTTTAACATTATATGCCTCTTTCCACTGGCCCCTGTTGGAACCAACAGCCTACGGCAAGTGCTGTACTGCCTTTTACTTAATTGCTTCTTAAAGCTAACAGTGAATTACATTAAGTGTAATTTCATTGTCGTTGGATCTTGGTGAGTTTGAGGTGGCACGTTTGCCATGGGAGTTCTTTTTCTCTGGTTCAGTGGCTATATCCGGGTGGGATGCATTTCTCCTGGAGTAATCCAGGAGAATCTTTCCTTTGAAGAGGAACAGATGTAGATTTACATATCTGGAGGTCTCTGGCCTCTGATGAGATTAGTTGGTGTTTTTAAACCCTACTGGAAGGTGCATATTTAATAAATGCCTAAAGCAAGCCTGTGTGAAATGGCTGGGCCCTGGGAGACTTTGAATGAGAGGAGAGGAGGAGATGTCAAGTTGCACATTGTGGTACCATCATAATCACTGCTGAAAATAGGCCAACACTTGAAATAACAAATAGATTCAGATTCTGTTGTAAAAGCAGTAAAGAAAAAATGGACAAGGGAACTGCCTCAAAAGCATTTAGGTTTAAATTTCAACTGATCATTTTGTTTCTAATTTCCTAATTGAAAGACATGAAAATGTAAAGGTTTAAAAGCTGGCAATCCTCCCTACCCCCTGCCAAATAATCTGTGCTTTTTTAACATGCTTATTTGAGGAAACTGCATGCCTTGCAATAGAAATTAGTATTTTTTCTTTATTGAAAGAGTGTATTTTGAGATGGCAGGGAAGGGCTTGTAGTAAAGCTGGAGATTAAATAAACTTCCATGAGAAAGAATACGCTTATTTGACAGCAGATTTCTGTTCTTTTAAATAGAAAATAAGTGTGAAACAGAAGTTAAAAATTCTACATCAAACATTTCTCTTGGTGTGCTGTTCCTTGCAGTGTAGCTATGGCATATATGCTACCATGGTAAAAACCACAGTAACATGTTCTCATTACTGCTGGTTTGGATCCAGATCCTGCAACGATTTTTGATTGTACTCACAGCATTTGAAATTGTCCAGGGCTTTGTAAATGCCTTATAATCTCATCCTTTCACCTCTTTTCAGTTTCTTACAAGATTTTTATTCTCTCTTGGAAGCCGGGATGTGTGTCCCGCTCTGCTGCCCGCGTGTTGCAGCCCGTGTTTCACGGCGGGTTGTGCAGCACCATTGCCGAGAGCTGCAGTGTGCTGGCAGAGCTGGTACCCAGCCACCTGCCTCTCCTCCCACCCTGCCCTGCCACCTCAGCACATCCCTCCTTCCGTCTGCATGTGGCTGCACCCTCCTGTCACAGCTCTCTCCTCCGCGCCGAGCCCCCTGTCACCTGCAATGCCATCTTCTCCCTCCTGTCGTGTACAGCATCCTTTCTGCTCTGCCCCTGTCACCTACACTGCTCCTTTGCCACACCTTTTCACTCGCCTAATGCGTCTGAGAGCTCTCTCCTGTCCCACCATCCAGAGATTTCTGCCTGTCCTCTGTCTTCTATCGTTCACCTCAGTATTGCCATTGAAATGTCAGTGCAGGTTAGAATTTCTGAGGCTCGGGGTGTTTTGCCATTTCAGGGGGCTTTGCCGTCGCTGGATGCCCCAAGAGAGAAGTGGGGCTGCCTCCCTTCCAGAGGTACTCGCAGGTCTCAGGCAAAGCCTGCAAGCGACACTGTTAATCCTCACGTGAAAGGGCAAAAAGCTAAAAGAATACAAGACTCTGCTGAGATTAACAGAGAAACAAACAGAGCCCAGTGTAACAAAAGAAGGTGCTCAGATCTGTAGATAAGGAGCTTTCCGAGGCCTCTGAGCAAGGACCCTGTTTAACTCCCTGCAGAGCACCAAAGGATCTGCAGGGCTCGGGGACAGAGCTGCAGGAGAGATGAAACAGCAAGAGTTAAGACAAGGAGACTGTTCCCTGTCTGAACTGCATTTTTCAACTTCCAGCTAAATTTTATTGTGTGGTTAGAACCAGTTCCTGTTCCGGACCGAGTTTAATTTCATTCTGGAAATGCGACCATCTACTCTGTAGACCCACTATTATTACTTTCCACCATCTAGTGATAATTGCCCAGATGGGCACAAACCATATTTTACTGTTACTTTTGTTTGGTTAAACTTAGGAGAGGCACTGCTTGCCATCAGGCTCCGAGTAAGAAAGCACTTTATAGTGTTTGTAAGCAGTACCTTTGCCAGTGATGATGAAAGCAACATAAAATTGGTTTTGGAGGAAATTTACTCTTGGGTTGAAGTGCAGCCCAAGGCATATATATCATTTGTGTCCTTTTAAGCTTTATTTTCGAGGCCTAAGTGAGACTGATGGTGCACTGGTGTAGACTTGGTGCAGTGGAAAATATTGCTCTGGGGACTCAGTCCTTGGCTATTTTTCAGGGAAAACTCCCAATTGTTTTCCATGTGCAAATACCACAAAGGCCCTATTTTGAGCTCTCTGTCATTAGATTGCAAAACTGTTTCAATTATATCCTATGGATTTCCCAGTCATGTAACTTCCTGAACACCCACATTGAGAAAAGAAAGGTTTCATGTTGGGATCTCTGTTTTGCTAACATACCAGCAAGCAAAACCCCACAGGACCACATAGGACAGCTACAACACGAGTATTATTCTAAGAAATAGTCAGCATTTGTCAGCCCTGACCACATGGTGACATCTGAATTTAGCACACTTTTCCCTGCCCTTGGAATAAAAAGATACCTAGGGAAAGCTTAGTAAATGACTGTTGACCTTGCTTTTTTCTAAACTTTCCTGTTATGGACAGCTTACCAAGCAGAAAAAAAACCCAACCAAAAACTATACGAGATAAAACTATATATAAAATTAAACCAACTAGAAGACATTGAAGAGCCTCACATCAACACAGTAGTACTAGATTGTCTGGTAGATAGAAAAACAGCATAAATAAACACTGGATTGAAAAACAGTGGCATTGATAGTACTTGTCAAATGAACTATGCAGCAATAGATACTCAGGATGGGAAAAATCTCCCGTAATATCTGGTCTCATCCAAAACTCTTCCAATAGTTTGCTGAAGTACTGCTTAAGTCCTTCAAGGAATTTGAAGCATCATTGTATTCAAAATGACATTCATTTTAGGGGTGATTAGACATGCTCCTGTTCTAGAGATGTCACTGTATTGCCACCCATTGGAATTTGGACAGAAAGCCTTGTGGGCTTAGTGCAGCTTGCCTTGTATGTTGTTTTTCTTTTCCTCTGTGAAGTCAGAACACATTCCCTCATCTGAACACCTGCGTGCTGTCCCTGCACAGTGGGCTGCCCACACAAGCCCCTGGTTCCCAAAACCTCTGCTCGTGAGTCTCTGTCAGTTCAATTTTGACCCAAACAACAGGCACTTCATATGACTCTTCTCATCACTATTAAGAGCTTTAAATTTTTGCTGTCTTTTCCCAGTTTAATTCTGCTTTGAAAACCTAGTCCTCCTCCTTGACAATTGCTATGGGACAAGGACCAGCTGCCATACAGGAGGTACTTTCCACAAGACTCTCATTTTTCACAACCTCTCTGCCTTTTGGTTAGCACTGGGGTTTGTTGCTTTATCAGATAAAATAAATCTTCCAGAACCCATCTGTCTGTGGGCTAAGACAGATCCTTTGCTGTCTTTTCAAATATAGTCCATAATTTTGGGGAGTTATTTTGCCTGTTCAGACTATTTCATCTGTTTTCAGGAATCTAACCTGCACAGAGCCCTTTTTCAAGTTCTTTAGTACTTTTTTTGGCACTAATCATGACCAAAGAAGTAAAAGAGCCTGTGTTACAGATAGCCCAAGATCATTCTCTCCCCAGTATCTCTAGAAACAAGTTGGTAGACAAGCTGTTCTTCCTTTGCTCCATCAGAATTGCTGTGTTATTTCCCCCTCTCTATTTCAGAGAAGTATAATTTTTCCAGATTTTTATCCTGGTCCTTTTTTATTCCTGCAGCTAGATTGTTCTCTTTTGATAACACTGAAAAGAAAAATAGATTCCTGGGGGTTTTTTTTATTTTTTTTCCATACCTTTATTTCTTTAGATAACAAAGAAGTGAATGTTCATAACCATAATTAACTTGCAATATTTACTTTTTGTAAACTTCTGAATTGCAACATTTAAAACTTTCTACCTAACTTATCCTGGCACTGTTTCTCATCTCTGGTATTTCTAGCTCTTTTATTGTATGTAAGCCATAGTAGCTTGTTCCTCATTGGTAACACACCCCATGTATCTCCAGAATGATGTGGCTGGGTTAGTTTTGCCACAGCAGCTTCTATTTTTGATCTTTTTTGTCTGTCTTGAGTTTTTTATAAGGCAATGACTATTGTGTTTAATATTCTCATGTGCCCTTACTAGAGAAAGCTCTGCTCTCTGTCTGCTGTCCTGCTGACATTTCCTTTGGATCTTCCTTAATCAAATCCCTATGACTTATGGCAACATAAGACTTTGGTTTTCCCCTGAACCTTTTTGGTAAGTTTTAGAAGTTTTACCTTAAAAAAAATTTATGGTTTTCTGCACATCTTATCCTTTTCTCTCTTCTAAATTCTGTTTTGGTTGTAATTAGGCTTTTCCCAGCTTTGCAGAATTTTTAAATAAAAAAGCCATGTATGTTTGCACTGAACACGACACAGAGCTCAGTTCCTGTGAATTTATCATGTGCCCTACTTGTGAAATCACCACATGTGTCTGTCTAAATTAAGCCTTCTTATCAGTAGCTGTTCTCTTAAAATATATATCTAAATGTCCAAAACATATGCAATATGGTTTTATAGTCTTTTACTCTAAAATCTCTATAATTCTGTTTAAAAATTGCTTGCCAGCCTACCCCCGTGTATTGCTCCCTGCAGCCCAGCTCCCCTTGCCCAGGACCAGGCTGTGCAGGGAGGTCCTGGGAGGTCACTTCCATAGGACTGCCCATGGATACAGGTGAGCCAATGGCTGTGCTGTGTATTTTGCTGAGTATTTCAGTGAGAAGCTGGTTCTGACAGCTGAAAATCTCATGTACCATATCTTAAAGATTCTTTCTCGGTTCTGAGCTCTGGAGCAAACTGTAATCTGAATTTCTGTGGAAAAGGAGCAGCCTTAGATTTCTCCTTCCTCTCTGATCAGCAGCAAGCCTGCCTGGTCTGCTCTCTGTTGCTCAGGACCTGGTTAGATCCATATTCTTAAGTGTTTGGGAGGAGCAGGGTGATTTTGTGTTTATGTCACCTAAACTTTAACTCCAGTTTTACAGTCTGATCTATTAGTTTCTTGCTTGAAGTTGGAGTTGATAAAGGCGGGGAAAAAAGAGTAAAATTCACGGGTTGAGACAAAAACAGTTTAATGTTCTGAAATGCTCTGAAAGATATTATGGAAATAACCTGAAGTCTTTAATTAAAAATCCCCCTATTTTTTATTTACTGAAACCATGTATAAATAGTCACTACTTCCATTGCTGTCAGTGGCAAAATTCTTGTTATCTAGAGCTACACAGCCAATGTACAAAGTAGCTGTCACAAATAAATACAGAGTAACTTCAGTTGGGGAATAGAAGAGAGGTGTTTGTGCTTTCTCTAAAATCAGTTGAAATTTATTGTGTAATTATAATTATTTTTGTATTTGTAATTATAGTGAGCACAGGATTGGGCCTAAAGGTCATAAAAATGTTATTACTGCTGTTGTCTGTGAAATCTGTAATGAATCTTATCATCAAAATCACACGAGTCCTTTTCTGTTCTTCCTGCTAAAGACCCGTGCTGTGCAGGTGCCCACACCAAGAGCCAGCCACAGTTCCCATCCCACAGCTGCTATCTGCACCCTCACTAACCTCTTCAGCTCTCATACTCAAAAGACCTGCATCATGTAAATCAGCAAAAAAGCCTGGAAACTATTTTTCAGCAGCCATGGTTCAGAGTTACCCTCTGAAGGAAGGAAAAAGAGGAACAAATGGGCAGCATGGCAAGAGAAATGACATCAATTCAGAGGGAAGGCACAGAGTGTGATGAGTGCCTGTCTGGTGTGCAGGTCTCTGGGCACTCAGGTGTTGGGAGATCTCTGAAGCTTTTCAAGACTGTGACTAAACCAATGCTTAAGGATTTCCTAGTCTTCATCTACTCCCTGCCTTACCTGTCTGGGTGGCAGGACATCCCTCTGCACACAGCTCCGCTGGGGGATAGATGTGCTCTTGCAACTGCTCTCTATAAGTGCCATTCCTTCCTGTGGGAATTGCTTCATGGTGATAGTTCAAAGGATGCACTCTCTCTGAAGATTTACTTTTAAAGCCTATCTGTTAACAAGACATGTTTAGTAAAAATGGTAAAGCAGAAGTGTTTGGGTCTATTAATAAGGTCACTGATACTTGAATGAAATTCACTCAAATGTGAAGCTATAACGAGAGCAATGAATCTTTTAAGTCTTCTAAATAGGTCTTCAGCTCCATTTGCATGCATCTTTATGGAAAATATGAAATTCCATGCAATTACAAGTCACATTATGGAAAATATACCTGAAAAAATATGTGAAAAGAGGCACTGGTTGCCATCTTCCACAGCGTCTACAATTCTAATCCCATCCAGACATCTTGGGTTCATGAAGACTAATTTTGCATTCAGTTCTATGAGTCAGTGCAACTTAATCATATTTGCATTGAATTCATTCAAACATCCAACAACCCTTGCTCTTGAAAGAAGAGCAGTGCTGACTATTTGCAGGCTTAGATTTAGGAAACCCTTTCTTGAATCAAAGGCAGAGACACTTGAGTTGGAGCTACCTCTAGCAGCACATGGGTAACCTCTTCTCACATTTCCTGTCTTGTTTTTCCTACATGCAAACAGCTTTGGCTGGAGTGATGTCAAGAATGAATTACAAGAAAAAACCCCTGGAATTCAAAGCTGAAGTCCAGATTTTATGCAGGCTTTTTTTCTTCTTTTTTTTTCTTTTTTTTTTTCCTTTTTTCCTTTTTTTCCCCCTCTTCTTCCTCCTGGAAACTCCCTCTATAAATTTTAACCTACATATCTGTCCTACTTTTGGCTGGGATAGAGTTGATTTTCCTCTTAGCAGCTGGTACAGGGTTGTGTTTTGAATTTAGTAAGAGAAAGATGGTGATAACACAGTGCTATTTAGTAATTTGTCTGCCTCTGTTTTGTATTTTGGTGTTAGTTTGGTGTGTTTTCTCAGTGATTCTGTCTGGGCTATAGTTCAGACAAAGGACAGCCAAGCCTTCATTTAGCCACAACACGGTTGATTTCCTGCCATTGCCATCTCCACTTTGGTGTGAGGAGATGTTGAAGCTCTCGTGCCTGTTAGAGTTGTACTGTTTCTATGGAGAAAAGTTGTTAGATTCCAGGTAGGAACGGGTTAATGTCAGCATTTGGTTCAGTGTTGTGAAACTATATATTATCTATTGTATTTCCTTGGCCTTAAGTGGATTCTAGCATGGGATGAATTAGGTTGGCTAGATATTTTCTGCTGACTGTGATATCCCTGTTGAGCAGCTTTCCCAGTACGAATATATTTGGCCCTTCTTTTTTTTTCCCCACAAGCTATATCCCTGTATAAAAACAGCTTTATCTCTAAAGAGCAAATAACACCCAGTGCTCATAACAGATGCCAAGAAATGTTTCTGTTTTGATTTTTGAAAATAAAAATTCAACTGTGTTCAATAAAATTCAGAAGCCGTTTTCCTCTGTGGAAATTAAAGGAATCCAAGGAAGTCTAGGAAGATAGCGACCTTCCTAATTAAAGCAGTAGCAACTGCAGGAATCCGGTTTTTACAACCACCTCTATCTCACTGTGCTGAGAACAAAGCAGTCCTCCATTAATATTTTATTTTCTCTTTTCTTCCACTATAACAATGCTCTATGTTCTGTGAGAGCCCTGGAAAGACATGCAGAGCTATGTTAATTATGGCTTAAATAATTGACACCGTGATTGTGTTGTACTTTGTGAATTGTATGTGACGTGTCACTGGTTCTACATATAATTACATCTTTTCACTGCCATCATTTTTCCCACTTACATCACAGTATACAGTAGTCTACATGGCAAAATTGTGTGCAGTAACTAATAATGTCTTCACCAAATGACCTTTGTTTTTAAACACGTGGAGTGTGCGTAGCAGTGGAGGTCTGATTGCCATCAGAGCTAACACATGCATCCAGGAAGATCTATTATGAAACACTGAATGTCAGGGGAGTTGGGGGTCTGCAGCAGAAACACACTCTGGGTCTAAGGAGTAGGTATTAGGAAGTTTCCAATGTGGTCTGATGGTAATTCCTTATTTAACATTGCAACCAGATTTTCAGCTTCTGGGAACCCAGAAATTTATAATTTGTTGTTTTATAGGTGTGTGCATTAACTGCTGGCATTATTAAGTAGATCCAGCTGTAGTACATACAGTACCCTGCAACAACATAAACAAGCTTTCAAGACTCATCTTCAGGTGTTGACTGAGTCATTCTGAAAGCTTGAGTTTATGCACATGTTTGGAGAGTGAGTAACCAGATTCTTCTTGGAGTACCTCATTAGTCGACATGACTGCTACACAGCCACTTCCACTTCAGTGTTTGTGCAGTCAGTAGCTAACTTGAAAATTAAGGCTTATCTCTTACAATGCAGCCTTAAGTGAACTAAAAAAACTTTTACAGCTTTTTCAAAAACCTGCATCATCAAGGGGTACTGCAGAGTTCATGCCTTTGTTTGGAAATAGGGTAACTCCCTGCTAAAGTGAACCCTCTTTGGAAATTGTTTCCATCTGCTTTGCATGTTTGTCCTCCTGCTTTCAAATAACCTTCTGCCCAACTGGAATTGATAAGGGAGAGGGATTAGTGTTGCAAAGGCTACAAGCATGAGTTATCCTCAGGCAGCCTGGGAGGTTTGCACCCATGACCACTTTGGAACAATTGCTCCATGTGTGTCTTTCCCAGGAAAAGTGACTTTCACCACAGTGAAGGTGGAGAGATAGACCACTTCAGGTTTACTGTGGAATAAGGATATGTAAAAGAAGGTACTGCAGGGCAGCACTTATAAATCCACACCTTCTGATGTTGTAATAACTTGTCTAGGGAACCAAATTTTTAATGTTATTATGATTCATATCCTAGTAATGATTAACTGAAATGATAGTGTAGAGAGGATCCATAGAAACAGATTCGAGATCAGGAGCGGCTTTCAGAGTCTTTGACAATGAGTGTTTTCTGTTCAGCTACTGTGAAAATCTGGAAGACTAACACTGTTGGTATCACACATAAACCTTCAAAAAAATAGGGAACCATTGGGTGCTTCTAACAAAATATTTTCCTTTTATTTAACAGAAAAAAAATGAAAAACATTGGGGTTTGTGTCACACATGATAAACATGATGGTGAAATCCTGGAATTACTGCAGGATGAAAATATTCATACTAGAAATAGACATGATTGTTGGGGTTTTTTGTGTGTGTGGTTTGGTTTTGTTTTTTTTTTAAAGGAACTGAATATCCATTCCTTCTTCCCTTTCCAGCCTGGAAGATTAATCAAAATGTAGAAATACTAGCAATGTGTGCATTTATGTGAAGCAACAACATGTTGAATGCTATTGGGCTTAAAAAACAAGTTTTCTGTGGTAGAGGATATTGGAGGCAGCAAACTTAAAGTCCTGTGGAAGGTGGATCTCCTACAATATCAGCCTAGATATGTGACACATCTTTGAAATCTGGAAAGCTTATGAATGAGAGAAGTGGAAAAGTATTCTCAAGAAATGGAGAAAAAAACCCATTCTCTGGAAATGTCACCTGGGATTTCCCAAGTATTTAGTGATTGTCTGTGTCTGGCCCAGCTTGGAAAGCTGTCCCAGTTTAGGGCATCACTTGAACATGTGGTTCTATGCTGCTGGTGGAGCATAAGTGTTACATGAGGCTGAGCATCCCACATATGGATGGGCTTAGGAATGTGCGGAAATGCTTTGTCTGAATTAAGGACCCTGTTCAGAGGCTTCCATGCATTGGCAGAAGTTGAAAAGGTTTATCTTGAAAATAAGGAATGTAGCTGGTTGCACTGATTTTGTGTGTGTGTGCGTTTGTTCTAAAAGTAATGTTGGTCATATGAGAAATTGTAGAATATAAAAAAAGCACATATACAAAATACTGTTCTCATTTTTCTGTGCTGCAACAGAGTTCAGGAGCTTTTCTCTGAAAATTCTTGATGTATGTGTAGTTTTACACTTAGGAAAGTAAAAACTGCTTTTAATCAAGATGGACAATTTTGTGCAGGCAGGAGAGACATGATGATAGATTGAAAATATAAAGGATTTTTTTGTCTTCCAGAAGTTTAGTAACATGGTTAAAATTTTTAGAAAAAGAATTTGACAGAGCTTTCTCATATCAAAAATTAATGTAAAACTGAACTGTTAATTGAAAAAACTAGCTTGCTTGCATAACAGGGATAAGTATGTCTTGTTTTTATTTTACTTTCCCTTATTCCTCAGTGTCATTACCAAAACAAGTATTTCAGTGCATTAAAAAATGTAATTTGAGTCAACTGATACCTCAATCGGTTCTGGGATATGTGTAATTTCCTGTGATGTTGAACAGAGAGAATTGATTTCAAATGTATATTTTTGGATTAAGGTGAAGGGATCAAGTAGGAACGTAACTCTTATGTCTGATGATTGAATTGGACCTGCCACAAGAGCAGAGCAGAATCCTGAAGGATATCTGTGACATATAAATGCCATGTATATATATTAATTTTGTGCCTATAAGGAGAGCTGGGTAGGAAAGTGGTGAATCAGTAACACAGTATTTGTAGCACACAGAAAGGCATCTCAGCAGTTTCTCTATGTGTATTCCTGTACTTAAGGATTATAATTCCTGGTTACCTGATCCATGTACAGAACATGGAAGAAACAAGAAACTCCTGACTCACTTACTACTCATGTACTAGAAACTCCCTATGTGGATTTTGTGGAGCAGAGCCTGCTTGAGACCTAAATGTAAGCCAGTGTAACTCATGCTCTGGGCTGGGCTTTGCTGTGCAGTGGAGTTCGAAGGCCACTGCAAAATCTTTTTTCAGATGAATTCAGATGACAAATCCGAGTACATGGTTTTTCTTTTAAATCTGATTTCCCGAGGAAATTATATAATTTTTTGTCTGTATGTTCTCAGTGAATAATTTTTAAGCCACTCTGCTGATTACATTTGGCAGAAAAGCAAAGACTGCATTATTATGACTATTTCACGAACACAAGTGGCTCAGCAGATCCTGCCTTTGATCTGGAGAGGTGACAGTGAAAGAACACCTTTCCTTGGCAAAAGGGTTTTTGTAGAAAAAAAAATATGGAAATGAGAGATGCTGTGGAAGTCAGGTTACAAAATAATTCCATAAACAGCAAAACCCATTTTGTGAAAATTTTGGACATGTTGGGCAGTTCTATGAGGTACCTTTCTATAGGACCTTAGAAACTTATCTGTGGTATTTCATAGATATTTCTGCATTCCAATTGTCCTTGAAAGTAGTTCAAAGCTGGTAGACTGGACACATGAACGTGTAATTTTCTACCACTAGTATGTGTATGTAGGTATGTTTGCATTTTTTGCTTATATTGTAGTGTTTGTATATTTTACATATTTCACATAGAAATATTTTATGAACACGTTTTTATATTTGCTGCCCATTTCAAATCTCTAAATGTATTATAATATTGTCCATCTGGATACAATATTCTTGGTTTTTAGGGAAACAAATGTCCCTTTCTTCTTTCTACTCTTCTTTCACAGCCTAGATAACACCAGTCATGATTCAGAAAGTGTATGAGCAGCAAAGTACTCTTCAGATTATCAGTTGATCACAAAAGTTCTTTGATGTGTTTTTAGTACTCAGTATTTTCAGAAGAGACCAATGATATAGTGATACCCCAGGCAGTGGATACTTGAAAGAAGTGTGGTCTTTATTTAGTGCATAATCTTCATTCTGTGAACATCAGGCTTATATCAAGGGTAGGTCTTTAGGCTGCAGAATACATGTGACTGAATAGTTGCTTTTAAAAATTTTAGAATATGTCCACAACCTGATTACGGAAATAGTAGTTTTATTTATAATCCAGCATTCACTGTGAATGTTTCACAACAGATCATGTTGATATGAATTAACACCTGTAAGCAAATGCTCCTTACAAATATTTCTTTACAGTTATAATCAGAGAAACAGCACATTTCCTGAGTTTAGCTTTCCCCTCCTTTAAAAGGATTAAGTTTTATTAAAGTTCAAATGAGTAACTGATCAGCTCTCATTTGCCAAAATCTTAAATGGAAAGCCTTCTAGATCAGCTTGGTTTCTTTGCAGGTCCTGAAGATGTTTCTCTCTGTTCAGTCAAATGTATTTTTCAGCATTTATTGTGAACATGCAAACATTTTCCAGTTATATTGTTTTACTGGAGAAGCAGCCATGAGTGATGTAATTCTACATGATAATTTTCCTTTTCTATACAGCTGTTGCAAAATTAAAAAGCTGTAAAGTTGCAAATGGCTTCATATGAAGCAATACACAGCATGGAATTTCCTGCCAGTGGTTAAAATAATACAATTACTTTTAACAGATGAAAACAGTTAAGCCGGTCCCTGTTAAAAAAAATGAAAAAACCTTTCTTCTGAAAGTATCCCTTTAAAACATTTGCTTGAAAATAAGTGAAAAACAATCTTGGTATAGAATACTTTTACTCTTTTGAGGTTTTGGAATACAACACAGATCAAGAAGAAAAATCACAGTGACAGGTAAGAAACCTGTAAAAGAAAAGCTTTATTTGAGCACAATTCACCAGACGTGCATCTTAGTTTAGTCTTGTCTCTATCTGCAGAGTAAACCAGCCATATGCTTAGAGACATCATTGTCTTTTCTCTTCTTTTTTAATCCCCTGCACCAAAAAAGAAAAGTCATTAGATTTGACAAGACTGGTACATTTTGTAGTAATTACAAGGGAGCACAAAACAAAACCAGACCAGTTTCACAATGTCCGTGATTGTCCTAATGCACCAAAGAATGTTTTTTACATTCTGTTAGGGGGAAACTGATTAACTGGTTCTTTGTAACTCCAAATTGAAATTACAGTGTAACCTGGTTGTGTTCAGCACAGGAAGCCTTTGGGGATGCCAAAGTTTGGACACGAGTCTGGGACATTGAGGAGTCCCAGAACTATTGTGTTCAGTGAGCTGTGAAAAGTCATTCAGAAGAGAAACACTCAGCATCCTTTATTTATTTGCATTGAAATATTTATCTGTGATGTGAGGCATTCATAATAGATTGTCAATCTCTTGTGCCTTGTGATGAATCTGGGTGTCTTGCATTGAATTCTAAGTATTTTCTTCTGCGAATAATTTCATAATTGTCACATTTCCAGCCTATGAATGTAACCTGACCTTTGGATACAAATGATCTATTTTTTGTCTTTCTCTAGTAAGGAAATCAAACCTTTAACTTACTGTTAAAAAAAATCAAAACCAAAATGAAACCAAAACAAAAAAAACCTGCCTAAATTATTAATTTTTACACTTAGAGATTAAAACTCAATCAACCTGAAAATTCATGTCTTGCTGCACTTTCCTGATAATTGAAGGAAATTATTTATGTAGCATAGATTAATATTGTTTCATGTTCTACCTGACATTCCAGATTAAAGTATGACTTTGAAATAGAGATGGGTTGGGACTGAAATACCTTATGCAACCACTCCAGTACTTGGAAAGCAATGTGTTAGATTCTTAGTGCCAAAGCTCGCTAAGGAAGGAAATGTTCACTTCAATCTTTTTATATCCTGGGTGGAACAGAGAGTGAAATGAGCTTGGGAAATAAAACAAATTAGAGAAAGAGAACGAAGTCATGCTATCAATAACAGTGTGCATCTTCAGTCCTGAGCACTGACTTTCAGGGAGACGGATGTCACAGGAACTGTGGTTTTGGTAGAAAGACAGAAAAGTCTCCTTTGAAGCTTCATCTAACACCATGATAGGCTCCTTTGAGCTGTGCACTGATACAGAGAAGGATCTGTGTTTTTTCACCGTTCTGGGACAAGCAAACACCCAAATAACATCTAGAGTAAGACTTGGCATGTCTGGGCCATTTTCTGTAGAGTAGGAAGCTGTGCTGACCCACCAGCACAAGAAAATTTACTTTGAGTTTTTTGAGCTTCTCTTCTCTTCTCTTCTCTTCTCTTCTCTTCTCTTCTCTTCTCTTCTCTTCTTTCTCTTCTCTTCTCTTCTCTTCTCTTCCTTTCACCTGTGATTGAAAAAGGATCTTGGAGACAAGAGAAAAGGCAGCAGTTTAAAGGAGGTTGAACAGTGCTAACCCAGAACACAAAGGGTGGAGGTGTATCTGCTCACTGCTGGCATGCAGCCATCGTGGTTATCAGCTTAATAGCATAACTTAACAGGAGGAATTACACTCGTGACCTTCTGCTCCAACAGCACAAGCTTCTATCACTTGAGCTAAAGGAGAATCTCCATTAGTAGTTGCTCATTGTCACAGGGCACATATCCCTCTCTTGGGCCAACCACTTATAACGACAAGATATCATAAACACTTGAACAGCTCTGATTTTGTCCAGTAGAGGGAAGTGGATAGACGCAAACACTAACTCAATATGTTAGAGAGAGATATCATCAACATATTAACCACATCATGCATGATTGGCAAAAGGCGTAACGATTGCAGAACCTTGCGTTTCTCACCACTGCCAAAATCTCTCTATTGACTAAGGATCATTTCCACTAGAATTGCTGTGTCTTGCACTGTCACTGTTTTTTGAATTACAGAGCTGCCAGAAAAGAGTAAACTGGATCACAAACCAATTTACCTTGTTGATGAAAATAGCATATTGCTGGGTTATGAACAGCACTCATTAAGTTCAGTTTTTCAAATTATGGTCTTGAGGGAAGAAGACTGTTGAAAAATACCTTTAAGAGAGAGCTGGCAATAAGTTGCATTTCAAAAACAGGTTCCTTTTTCCTTGGAAATAGGAATGGAATAGTAAATTGGGTACTGCCACAGAACTCCTCCAAAGTGAGAACTCCAAAGCATTTGGATGCTGGATTTCCACTTTAGTGTCAATCAGTATTTCTTGGGTAACATGATAAAAGCAAAATATTTCAGAACTACCTTTCTTCTAGACCCCTATTTACTTGCTTACAGTAGCCCAGTGGCTGTTCCCTGGGGAGAAAGACAGTTACTGAATTTAGAATTGCTTCTTGTCAGCTTTAGCTGTGCAGGTACTACCTACCCAGTAGGAGAAAAAAAAAAAAAGGAAATGTTTGCCTGTTTTGGAGTTGAGCTTGGATTATGAGCCTTTTTTTTTTTTTTTTTTAAGAAGGCCTTAAAGGAAAGATGTACCACTCTGCAGTGATAATCACACTGCTGTACCATGGAAACATGGCCAACTGTATCAAGTATTCCTAAGCCTGTGACAGGCAATCATCAGCCCAGTCTTTCTTTGGAACTGCTTGAAGCAGTCCTCTGCTTTTTTAATGCTGAATGATTCTCCACAAGGTCCACCAGCTCCTTTCCTCTCCACTGGATTAGTTGGAGTGTCCAAATTTTAAAGGATGCCAACTGGCTTGCAACCAGCCATTTATAGAGCAGCTCCTGTTCCAGAGGCATTTTCCCCCCAACAACTTTGGCTGTTTCTCATCCTCATTCCTTTCTGTACAGAATTCTGAAGTCCCTGTAGAGGTTTCATAACATCCTGAAGCCTTCATCAAATGGTAAATTGGTATTCTGTTAGGCTGTCAAGAAGGATTAGAAGGAAGGATCTATTCTTCTTCTTATTCTCATTCTTTAATGACAAGTTGCATTGCCAGGCTGTCCACTAAATCACATTAGACAAGGTCTAATTTACTTCTTCATGCCAAAATAGAGAAGAACCAGAAACAAAAAAAAATCTCCCACTTAGAACATGCATTGAGAATTTAGGGAATTCTTGTGCTACTGCAATTCTGTTTTACAAGTTAGCATTTTATTAGCATGAAAATGTATATTGTCCCCTGACTGCTTTTCTCTTTGCTTTTGGAAATATATATACACCCATTTTAAGTAATTGTGAGGCTTTAAAATGATCTGCATTGGTGAGTTTCATCAAAAGCATGAAGAGTTAATGCCTTGACATGTATTTTCATAGAGAAATTTTCATCCAGTTCTCTGAGAGTCTCACATTCTTTGTCAGGGATCATCCCTTTCATCCTCACAAGAGGAGTTTGGGTTTTGCTGGAAACTGAAGATGCTGTGTTTACCAGCACTACTTTCACCATTACACACATGTACATCTCCCATTGCAGTCAGTATCAATGTTTGTGGTGTAAACATGAAGACATATTCACTGAGAAGGAGTCTTTAGAGAATGAAGAAATGTGTATTGCAATGATAGAAACCATTCTACATTTAGTGCTGTTGGAGTGTGGACTACTTCCCCATGTCTAGGGGCATGACTGGCCTTCAGCAGAGAAAGGGGGAGATGCCTTGAAAAGGGGAAAGGAAAAATAGGATATCCAGAACTGTCTTGATTCACCCCCAAAATACACCTCCTGTGCCTCTCGCTTCCATGTTTGGAGGGCTGGAGAAATGTCATGGTTAATGCAGCTCTTTGCATTTTTCCATCCTAGTGGTATATGTGGTGATGGGACAGATTAGGTTAATGGCAAGAATAAGAGTGGGAAATGTACCCAGTGGGCAGTCAAGGCTGCACTAACCAAACACAGAACTGGGAGCCTTCAATGAGTGTTAATGCTGTGCTGCATCCTGCAAGACCAGAATGAATGCCACACGTTTCCAAGCATAAGAAATTCTGCATAAATAGGACATTCAATTATTTATGAATAGACTGCAAGTCAGTGATTAATTAGCATTTTAAATATGGTTGATTAACACATTAACCCTATTTTATGAAAACTCTTTTAAAAGATACATATTACATGTGCTTCCATTTGATTTTCACATTTCTGATGTCTTTCATCTGTTAGATTACTGTGTCCTATAAGACTTTCTAGAACGTTTAATTATTTACTTTACAAATGCAGGATGTTATAATGATATTTGTAAAGAAAAAGCTAGGATAATGAATATACAATACAGTATTAGCAGCTTCCCCAACTGTTGACAGGAGGTTAGGGGGGTATGGGTGGAGGAAGAAAGAAAATCAAAACAAGATAATAATGTTGCACTAGATGTATACAAGTGAATATGCAATAAGCATTGGGAATAGCATAGAAAAGAAATAACATAATTTACCATTCTGTATGAAAGAACTAGCTGAGGTGCTTTTGTCTGTATTGAAGGTAACATTTGGAAGCTTCCACTGGAAAGCAGAATATAACCTAGAAATGGTTTGCATTATCAGTTACAGAAGAAAACATTTACTTATTTAATAATCAGTTATTTATTTCTATTATTAATTATTCATCTATCTCTCAGTGATCACTAGCAGACAAGCTGCTACCCTACCAAGGGCTGGGATTTACCTGCCAGACCTAACAATGAAGGGAAGAGAAAGAGGGGAAAGCACCCCCGCCCCATCAGTAGCTCTGATTTTAAACTGTTTGTTTCTGTGTAGGCTGGTTAAGTTCCAGAGTGGCCTAATAGCCTAAGATACCTCATTCCTGTATATTCAGATGGCAATCCACAGACTGTTCTTCTGTAATAAAGTGAAATTATGCTGGGAGTGAAACTGTCAGAACTGACCTTTTTTCTGGGGTCTTGTCTCATGACATCCAGAATGGAGAAGACATTCAGCCTTCAGAGCGCTCAGCATCTCAGGAGGGTCTGTGTTTAAAAGAACACACCTGCTCCTCTGCAGTAAATAGTCAATATTCTTATATGAAGGCATATGCTTGAATATTTTGTATAATTGGCTCTGCCCCCATTTCTGCAAAAGGATAGCGAAATTGGTGGTGTTAGAGTTGACTATTTCCCCCCTACATTGTTAAGGACAAAAAGCCCTGCAAAGATCAAACTGTGCTTGGAATTTTCCAAAGTTAAGGTGTGTGTGAAAAAAGGGGGAAACACAAGAGACTGGAAATTGGTCAACTGCTTCTTCACCTGAAAAATGGCTTATTAGCAGGGATATCATCAAGGTACAATGTAGATTTATGGACCAAAGTCATTGAAAAAGTCCTTAATGGGCAATTCTTACTTAATCAGTGAGTTTATTTGTGCAAGTGAGAAGCACGTTGTCTACAGTATGCTTTTATATGTTGTATAGAGAGGCAAGATAACTGCTAATATCATTGGCCTACTGTTCAGGTCTTCTTCTCCAGAAATTCTTCCTTTTCAGTAATGCTATTTTGCCATCAAAACTATCCCTAATGTTTCACAGTGTTGTATTTCCTGTCTGAAAATAAAACAAACAAACAAACAAATGAAAACCACTAGGTATTTAAATTTTTGATTTGCTTACTTCTTTTTTGGCCTCAAAGTGTAGGGTAAACTATTTCCTTTTTTGATGATAAGGTAATAAAAAATGGAAGTAGCCATATTACAATGAAGGTTCATATCTTTTAAAGGTGGGCATTGGAGTATCTGGACGAATTGTATGCTTCATTACATTAAGGCACCACGTGCAAGAGTATGTGATTACCATGCATAAGGAGGATTGTGGAGCAAGTTCAGTGAAGTCATTATGATGATATCATTGCTGGTGGCCATTACTCTACATTACTAGTGGCCATTACTGTAATCTAAATGGACATTGGGAGGAGATTATGGTGAAAGGTGCTAATGGCTTGCACATTAGAGGTCCTTAACATGTAAGCACCCAGAATGAAAGTCTATGTACAAAGAGTTAAATAAATTGTGCAGCATCTTCCCCCAGGGAGTCATTAAAGGTATTATGCAAGTTTAAGTACTCTTCTTTATCTGGGCTATTAGACCTTTCAAACTAGGAGGTCTAAAGGAAAGAGCTCCTGAGTAGTGGTTTTCCCAGGTGTAAAATCAAGCCGGTGGGCTGGGGTTGAAGGGTGGTGGGTGAGAGTGGAAGATAATCTATAGTTTAGGCAGGTAAATCTGTCAGATTTCTCAAGTGCTGGAGAAAAAACTGCTAAGTGTGTGCAGTTTTTGTGTTCGAAGGAAGAAGCAGGGCATCTTTTAGGGCTTTGCTTTGGAATACAGTAGAATCATCCACCTTTTCCTCAGCTGGAAGAGGTGCATGATACAGGTTTGCTGGTTTATTGCAATATTTTGTTTCAGTGTCTCTTTTTCTTAAAAAAAAAAAATCTAGTAGAGTAGCAACATGTAGAGTGCAAGTATTCTTTCAATGTGACTATCTGCTGTCACAAAGATTTTTCAATACTATTAATGTAAAACATTAGGCATTGCCAAAATCCTATGGTTTTTACTCGCTGTCTTGAATAAATAATGGAAGACAGGAATAAGTAGAAAAGGGAAATAAATTCTTCCTCTCCGCAGAGGTTCCCTTTGCAGAGATGTATATTTTCTTCCTCCAGTATGCCTCCGGAGCTGATAGTAAAAGGAATTCAGAAACCTCAGATAGCACACAAGGCAGCAACCCAACTCTACTCTGGGAAGGGTCCCTGGTTGTTACAACAACTCTCTGTAGGTTGGAGTTTATTTTCAGGTCTTTGCATTCATGGCCAAACAAAATATATGTAAAACTATGGCATGTCTTACAAGATCTAAACCTAAAGTATACCAAGAATAAGGGATTTTCTATTTATGAGCCTATCTTGACTTATCTGATTTGAGGTATGTGGCTCAGGCAGATCTATCTATTCGCAGAAAATTTTATGAGACTTCATGTTTGTACAAAGCCTTTCTATCAAGAAGAAGATGAATCCTTGCTAAAGATAACCCATATAGCCAAAATAGAAAACCAAAGAGTGTGAGGTGATAGAGCGTAAACCACTGTAGTTAGGGATAAGAGGTTCAGTTTGGGGTAATTCTGGATGAAACTTGAGCTACAGTTGGGCTTGAATACCTTCAAATACCTACGATAAATATGCAGGAATTCTGTACAAATCTTGGGGGATGTAGTCAGAGAATGAACAGCTCCACTCTCCCCCAGGGTGGTGGTTTTCTCTCCCAATGTAGGATGAGCCCACCAGTTTGTTTACACTAAGTCTCCTGCTGAACTGAAGGTGCTGTGTTATTGAAGTGCACACATTGGCCTAGAAAGTTTTATCTTACAGTTTAGGTATAAACTTAAATTCTTTACTGCAATTTTAATTAACGCATGGATTAGAGAGGAAGAGGACAGTGTAGGAATATTTCCACAGAAGTTTTATTGAGCGTGCACAGTAGCAAAAGAGAAACAATTTGGGTTTTGTCCCACAATGCTTTAGTCTTCAAAGGCTGCAAATCCTCTAATTAAAGGGCAGGTAGAAAATAGGCTGTACAGAAGTTAATTCACCGGGGGCTACAATTGCTGTGGCTGTGCCCTCAGTGCCTGTTACAGTCCTGATCCAAAGTCAGTTGAAGCCAATCGATCAGGCCCTAATTGCACACTGATTAGTATTGCTGAGCTTGGCAGCATAGTAAATCTTTAAGAATTAGGAGCCACTGTGTTTTTTGGAGTAGTTCTTTTCACCATTATGTGTGACTGATAACTTGCAGTGGGATTCAAACACAAATATTGTATTATTGAGAGACAACACTATGTGTAATTGTTGCCAAGATAATAGATGAAATAGCCCAACTTCCTTTGGAAAAGTTTCAAAGGTTGAAAAGTTTCAGACAGGCATTTTTTGCAGGTGTAATGAAAGGATCAGTGTGTATTTCCCACAAGGGCTTTCATTTTTCATTTTTATCCTTAAGAGAAGCCAGTGGCGCTTCCAGAATATTGTCATTGACTAAGGCACAAAGAAGGAGAAAAAAGAAACAATTGATAAAAAAAAAAAAAAGGGAAAGAAAAAGTGAATCAAAACATGACTTCTTGTTTTCAAGAAGAAGGGCCAACTTTTACTTTATAGTAACAGCTTTGAGATCAGCAGCTGTGGGATTACATGGCAGAGGTTTGTAAAAAAAATCAATAACTGCTGCTGTTTGGAGAGAGGGAAAGAAAGGACAGCTAACTAGACCAGATTGTAACAGTTCTGCAAGCAGTCACAATGCTCACCTTACAACAGCGCAGACCTGCAAATTATTAAATAATAAATCACAAAGTCGAACAGTCTTGGGTGGACAGAATGCGTTTGACTGTAAAGCAGACAGAGGCCTATGAATTATTCACATCTCAAGCAAAGATAAAACAAGCGGAGAAGAAATGAGAAGAATTCTTCCAAACAGGTTCTCCTGTACTGAAATATACCTTTTGATTACTGATACATATTTGGGGATTCAACCGGTCAAAGTCATGCCAGAACTAAGAAGAAGGAGACAACTGCAACCTAGGTTTAGTGCTATGGGAAAATCCTGGCATTAATAAGTAACTTCAGAAGTAATGTTCCTGTGAAATATCATTTTCCGACATTAGTATGTTAGCAATTAAGAGGGAAAAAATAGATCTCAGAAAAAAATTGTCATAGAAATGTCAAGATCTCAAGTATTTTCTTTAATTTAGTGAGTTAAAACTTTGTAAGAGCCTATTTTAATCAGAAAAGCAATCTGGAAGGTGAAGATTTGCTAATGAAAATGGTGGGAATCCTATATTTTGATAATTTTAAGCATCTGACTTAGCTGAAATAGGAGGAAAAGAATTAAAGCTTCTCTTCAAATACAAAGACAAGAACAAAACCCAGAATTCTTCACTCTGGGCTGTGAGTTTTTATTATTGGTTTATACCATTTAGGTTATTTGAACGTAACTAATGTCCATGACTTACAGAGGAAACAATATCAATCAAATAATTCATTTTCCTTTGAAGTTTTTTTGTTGCTGGTTTTTTTTTCCTTGGGGGGGGGGGGGTGTTTTGTTTTGGTTTTGGTGGTTTTTTTTGTTTTTTTTTAATGTTATGTTCTTCCTAGCAGAATTTCCATCATATAGTGCACTGATACACCCATACAGCAGAAGAAGATATATATGGTCAAACACTGAGGCCAGAACATAATATTCTTTGGTTGTATTGATGACAAAGAAACATTTAGGGTGGAAAAGACCTCTAAGATCATTAACCCAGCATTGCCAAGTCCACCACTAAACCATGTCCCTAACCACCACATGTACACATCTTTTAGATGGTAGTGACACCTTCTTTCTCATTAATGGTGTGGTGTAATGAAGGATGGAAATACACTGCTGCTGAGCCTAATGATGCCAGACATGGCAGAAAACCACCTCTCCTTCATTCTGTGCTTCTTGAAGACCAAGTTTGTGAACAAACCTACTTGTGGGAACCTCTCCCATGACTGACTTTGCATTTCTAAGACAGTGCAATGAAAAGGAAAAAGGGACAAGGACCAAATTCAAGAGAAGGCACAGCCAATCCTTCTGAAGGTCCCTGTATGAGTGTGTTGGACTCCCCCTGCCTGGCCAGAAACTTGCATATTCCAGTAACTGGAAGCAAATGTTCTCAGTTTTCTGAGCACCAGCTCTTCTGATGTGTCTGCCTGTGAGAGTTTCCCATAAATGTGTGTCCTGATAAGGAACAGAGTTGTTTTACTGGTGTAGCTGCCACAAACTGCAAGTGCAGATGAGAAACAGCATGTGCCAGTGCCCAAGGATGGGAAATCTGGTCCAGGATATGAAGGTAGGGCCTCCCTTCCCACACTTCCTCCAGAGTCAGTCCCCTCATGCCTGTTGCTCCCAGCCCAAGGTTTGTCTTTTTATCCTTTTATACACAGAATTGTTCAGGTCACTTTTCCAGTCTCCTGGTTCCCTGCTCTCCAGGCAAATTGATGCAGACCTGCCCCTGCCCCGGCAAAGGCTGTGTCCAAACCTTGCTCCTTGTCCTCCAGACCCACAGCTCCCCCAGCTTTCTCTGCTGTCCACTCCAAGTATCATCATCTCACTCCCCATTGCCTTCATTTGTGAACCAATTGTCCTTTTGTGCCCATGTGTTTTCCCTTGAGCCAGACGATTGCAAAGTCATGAGTTGGTTTTAAGAGGTGAACATCACAGGGATGCAATAAAAATAGGAAACAAAGTGGGAATTGTTGTAATTCCAAAGAGTTTGGGGAGGGATGCAAATGATCAGTGATATGCAGCAGACCTTCAAAGGTGCAGACAAGAGGCTTCAACTTGATGAAAACAAATCTAAAACAGCAAATAAAAGCAGCTTTAAAAGGTGCATGTCTAAAACAGCCAGCTGTGAGAAGCTGTTACTCCAGTGCTTTGTGTAGCCTGTAGGAGAGGGATGGGTTCAAATGAGAAACTTAGTGACCACAACAGAGAACAGAATTATTTGGCAACTTCTCTTGGGTGTCTTAAACATTGCAGGACACACCACATGCAGCTGAAGATTGCTGATGCATCTATGGGACAAGAAAAAATTCATTCTGTTATGTCAGAATTAAGCAGACATTTTCCTTGCACCTGCTTACCAATAGCCAGGAAGTTTTGCATCACATAACTGCCTCCTTATGCATTTAATGTATTTACTGAAATGATCTTCTAGGTATTGTATTGAAATTTCAGTTCCTATGAGCTCTGAACAACAATGGCCAATGAAGAACACAGGGTTAACCTGGGGATTATGTTGTGTTGATAGTGTCTAAATATTTCAGGTGGACAACTGACAACTTTAGTAGCAACTAAAGTTAATTGAGATTCTGTACATGGGCCACATAAATACAACCTGTACTTAGCTTGTTTTGATTCAGGGCCTTCCATGGCAGCAGGAAATTTCAACTTTGCTTTAAAGATATTATTGGTACTTACTTGGTACTTAATTGTGTTTGTCAAGAATCAGAATCCAGACTTGAAAAATTTACATCAAAATTGACAAAATTGGTTTATTTCCTCCTACAGTACTTGATAGAAAGATGCTCCTTCTGTTTTGCAGAAGTCTAAGAAAAAAGTGGTTCCTAATAAGGTCTTCCATTTAGCTGTGCCAGTGATAGTGATGTATAGGCCAGGCTTGCATAGACAAGAGTAATTCAGGTGAATGTTTTGCCCTATATGTTTCATTTTCTCAAATGTACTCTACATAGTATTCAGGTTTTGGCAGCAGAAGTTTATTTCAGTTGCCTTTTTTTTTTCTTCTTTTTTTTTTTTTTTAGTTAAAGAATAAACCAAAAGAACTTGACCAAAGCTATTTTATACTTCAGATTTTTTTTTAAAAGGTTTACATCTGGTGTCTTTGCTACATATACACACCCTTGTTGAAGAGCATTTACTGCTGTTGTTTCCTTTGTCTCCTGGTTTAATTGCTGCTAGTTGATGTTTTCTGTCTCCAGTGCATTATGCAGAGAAGGTACCAGCAATGTAAGCCTTGGTTATGCTGAATAGGAACTGTCTGATAAAGAACAGATGAAACTTGTTTTAAAACATTTCATTTTATCCTTCAGGAATAAAAGGTGGGCACCTGCATAATGTGCTCTGGTGAGTACTATCAATTAAAGAGTTGTGAAGTAGATACTAGAATATTATTTATAATTCTGTTGTATAATGGCTTAGATGGCCTGCACTGGAGAAATTAACATGACAGAGGGATGGAAATCATATTAGAATTTGGACGTATTTGAGAGTTGATGAAATTATATTAAAAAAAAAACCATTCTGAATAAACACTAATGACATGCCTTTTTATTGATGTTTAATTCAGAAAAGAAGTTAATGCATGCCTTGAAAAGCAAAGAAGGTCTGCTTTATGCTTAATAATTTGCTTAAACTGAATTTCAGAGAGAAAATTAATTTGTTCTTAAGAACTAGAGGACTTTGTAGAAGGGAAAAAAGTTACAGTATTAGCCTATTTTTCTGAATACCAATGCTCTTCAGTATGTTTGAAATCTGAGAACCAGTTGGATGACTACAGTTTTTGGAATTGCCCATTGGTTTTTGGAATTGTGGTTCAGTTCTGACTGTCCTAGGAAGGGGAAAGGCCAGTCAAGGTGTGGCCATGCCCCTGGTGTTGAATGTTTGGCAGAGATGCCATAACCCTCAGAAAGCACCAAACACAGTATCTGTTGCTGTCCCCAGAGCCCAGTGTTTGCCACAGTGAACTCTCCAAATATATGCAGCTTAGTAAATGAAAGGTTTTCAGAGTGCTAACTTAGCCAATATCTGTGATTAGATTCTGTTCCTACATCAAGTCAAGAATTCTTTGATGATTTTTTTTTTCATGTAAAGCATTCCTGGCTACCTGCTTCACTGCAAAGAGCAGGGAGTTGGATAATTGTGATAAATTCTCCAACTTAATCTGGTAGCTGTAAGTAACTGAAAGATCTGAAGTAAGATATAGGAGAGAAGAAAAAATAAAATAAAGTAAGAAGACCAAATAATTCTCTGCCAGCTAGCGTTTTCTAGTTTTTACTACTTTGAAAATAATATTATTTAATTTTGACAGGTATGTTTATTCTTCTTGGGAAGCACTAGTGCTGTGTTAACACCTCTAGTGCAGCTTTCTGTAGTGAGCACAGAGCTGCCTGAGCCTGGACACAAACCCAAGGTCTCCCATGACCCACAATGGGCACTGAGGGGTTCTTTCCACAATTTAAAAAAATGGTTTAATGTCAAGCCAGGCATTTTGGTTGGTTCAAAGCAAAGCATATTACTTCTGGGGAGGAACGTATTTCTTGTTTAATCCTTATTTTTCATTCAGATGCATGCTAAAATAAAAACAAGTTACTTTGAAACTGTCAGATTTTTTATTTTCAAGTGTCATCTATTTTAACATTTGTTAAATATGCTTTTTTTTTCTTTATTTGCCTGTGAGATCATACCCCTCACTTCATTTTACTCAGCTTCATTGGGAATTTTGGCTTTTCCAAAACTTGGCTGGGGAGGGTGTATGTATTAATTTTTCAGGTTGTGAAAACCTGTTTTTGTGTGTAAGCTGTTAAAACTTAAATTCTGATATGAAAATTGTCTAACAACAGCAAAGTATATAATAGTGAGCTTTTATTAAAATAGGAAGTATTTTATGATAATGAACCTGAAAGAGTCTTGTCAGCAGGGGGATTGCCAGATAATCTCTTCCAGTTGAGACTAATGAAACAGTTTATCTTGTGGTCTATATTTAATAAGTGTGTTTGGTTTTCTGAGCACTGAATCATCCTGGAGATCTGAAGCATTTTCCATACAAATAATTTTCTTACTTGGCTTTGTCCAAAACACTGTCTTGTTGAAAGACACTTCCTATTGACTTCAGTGCTCTGGAGTAGGCTCCTGATGAGATGCTAAGTGCCAGTTCCTTTTTCAAACAGTATGTGGAGGGATAGCCTTTTTGAATTCATTGTCTTTAATTCTCAATTTGTCTTTAATTATCAAAATTGAACTAAAATATAGATGCTTTCCATTCATGGCTCCTATTTGAGAGGACTGCTCAGTAATTTGACATGAAAGCAGTTATAGAAACTGGCTCACATGTTTATTTGAATCATCTGCCTTCAAGGAGCTATCAAACAAGTTTGTAGCTGTGTTACAATGAGCCTCAAGTTCTAATTAGCAAAACTAACCTGACACACGCTTCCTCTTACTGGCTTTTAAGCCATTTTCTTTTGAATCTTTTGGAAACACTGGAGAGCAGGCCTGCAAGAATTAATAATATTATTGCAGCATGTCATCCTGGAGTCATTTAAATGATGTGTGTGTTCCAACACCAACCTTTGAGGTTATTATTAATTCCTGCCACAGTAGGAGCAAAAGTCAAGAAGCAATTATATGCATGATTAGTTTGTCAGTTTTCCAAAATTTCTTTGGGCCACTGTTTGTCCTGCCTGGCTCGTTGGGATGAGGATTTAGCACTAAATTTTAGGCTGATAGTGTGTGTTGCTTCTTGTGCTGGGCTCCCCCCAGTCCCCAGTCAGTGCTCCAAGAGCTAAGATAAGAAAGTTGTGGAAAACCAAATGTGCTCTAAGCCTCACTTGAAAAAGCTGAAAGGAGCTAAATGCACTGTTTCTTGGAAGGTTAAATTGATCACCTGTAAGTTCTCACTCAGGAGAAGGTCTCAAAACACTAATTATGAAAAATTGCTTCTCTTCAGCCCAGTGCAGGGCGCAGAAAAATCTTTATTCAGGTTTACTTGAGCTACATTAACCAGGGTGCTTCTGGCTTTTTACTTCTGCTCACGTCCTCAAAATAGGTGCTTTGTTCTGTTCTGAAATATGAACATAATCTACAATGGCCTTGAAAAAAATGCTAAAGTAGGCCACCCATCTCCTGAGCAACCTTTGCACGCAGACAATGAAGGAAACCAATCAAACCATAAAACATAATAGTGTTAACTCTTCCCACCCTGTACACACAGCATTCAGGGACTACACAAGGAAATGAAGAGCCTTTCCTTTATGGCACTGGGAATTTTCTCTATGCACATGCTTTTGCTACTTCATCGATTTATTTTTTAGTAGAGGGCCCCATTAAAAACCATGTCACTAAACAGAATTTCTCTGGGCTCTCCCAGGCACAAGTTTTGCTTAGATGACAGTGAAATTAATTGTCTGCCTGGCTCAAAAATATATTTAAAAAGATAAATATCTTGATGCTGAAGTTCAAAACATTTCTTTAGATATCATTGCCATAATAAAGACTTAGAATATATGAATGCAAACAAACCACCAGAATAGACCCACGTGTTTGTGGAGACCAGAATGGACTGACCGAGCAGACCATCAGGTTGTTTAATTAAGTATGGGGAGCACGTCCCAGCATAAGCTATCTCCTGGGTTGCTCAGACTTTACAAGGTTTATTGACAATATTTATGGAACTGGAACTGTTCCCTGCTGAAAAGGAAGACGGTAGGTTAACAATGTGCAAGTAGATCAGTCTTTATGATGATGATAAATTATTGCTCGTAGGTTACAATGAAGATATTGTAATGTCCATCCTAATGGTTAGTGTAATGTTACTTATAAAGAAAATCAATAGATGTGTTTTAAAAAAAATCAGGACACGACTATTTTTTTTAAGCCACTAAAACTGGCCAAACTTGCTGAGTTGAACCATACGTCAACAAACAAATGCTTCTGATTCCAGCTATTGTTTTTATTCTTTGAAAAATGGATGGTTTCATTACAAAATATGTTGGGTCACCTTAAAAAAAATTCCCAGTTGATCCATAACACTGTAACTGATGGATTTACAACAAAATCCATATCCGTTATTTTACGTACATTTTGTTGCTTAAAAAGAATATCTTAATATAACAGCTGATACTTTTTAAATCCACATTGAAACAACTGTTGGATTTTTATACTGTTGTAAAACTCTTTGTAGGGTATTCATAGAAAATGTTTTATTAATTGCCATATGTTTATTGATTTCTCTTTCATGTTGGTTCTTTTGTTCTTTCTTTGTAGTGGCAAAAGATCTTTCTGCATCATCATTTGCAAGTTATCTAAAATGTCAAAGGTGTTCTTTTGAAGTTTATTATAGATCACATGCTGTACAGGCCTTGACTTTGGCATATTTACAAAAAAAAGTACTTACTTTGAAAGCTCAGATAGAGATTGGGGCTGCATTAGTTAAAAAAAGAAGAATATTTTCCTACCTTTTCTTTTCTTTTTTTTTTCTTTTTAATTTAAGAAGAATGTAAACAATTGTGTTAGGAAAACTGATGTGTCAGGTAATTATTGTTTTCTTTTGCCTATCTCACTGTATCTCACATTGGTATTGTAAAACAGTTTGTAGGCAATCTAGGCTTAATCCTCCTGGCAGGTACATTACATTAACAGCAGTAGGGTCCATCAGAAGACCAGAGAAACTGAGAGGGGGAAGAGAGGCAGAATTTACTGTGGTAGGACCATGCTCTTTTTCCAGCTGAGAATATAAAAAAATTGGCACTGTGTTCTAACTGAATGAATAAGGATGCATGAAGTCAGTTTGTACAGCAGCAATGTCTTAATGAGATGGTGTTTCTGAGATGGGTAAGGTTTTGCTGCATTTCCTCTCCTCTGGCTGCTTACAGAGAGCTCCAAGCATTTGGATGTGGGAATGGAACAAGTGGCCCAATAAAATATAAAAAAATAAAAAAGTTAATAGTGCTATTCACGGAGTTTTAAGCTAGCTATTGATGTCTAAGTCAGCAGATCTTTTCCTTTTGAAACCAGAAAGTAAGTGGGTTTTTTTAAAGCATAACCAGGAAAAACCTGTGCTTTGATCTAAAGGTGGTTCAAATGAGATCCACACAGAGTTAATGCCCAAGCATGTCAAACTTCTTTTTTTTTTCCTTAGGAGAGAACCAAGCTCTGCTACTTTAGTTGTCTGAAAATCTCCCTATGAAAGGCTTCTTGAGTAAACGGGCTGTGTTAAAACACGTAGAGGTGCTGCCTGCTATCCCTGGTACCTGGGAACAACAAGGTCCCAGAATGTGGGATATTATTTTTTTAGTATTTTTCTTTCTTTCCTTATAATTGATATTTAGAAACCTAATAAGCTTCAGCTGAAGGGTGTGCAGTGTGAGGTGTCTGCAGAGCTGCTACAGGGACCCAAGGAGGAGGTTGGTTAATGTGGGATGCTGAGGTATAGGAACGTGGGTACAGTGGCAACAGGATTCCCACATCATTTGCATTAATTGAGATCAAAGGAGTTACTCCCAATTTGCACTAACCTTTAGTTAGAGATCAGTTAATCCGTGCTTGCTTAAGGAGAGAGATATTTTATAAGGTAAAAGGAGGGAGCAATGGCAAGATGAGCACTTTTCTGGCTCCTCTAAAGCCTCACTTTGTTGTTTGTACTCTTCCTGTGGAAAAGTTCAGCTGAGACACTGTCCTGTTTAAACAGCAGGGAATGCTTGTATTCCAAGTTACTGCCTTCTCAGGTGAGACAATTATAAGAGGAAAAAATCAGAATCCTTCTTGATGGTTTTCAATCATAAAAAAAATGCACGTCACCCAGTGTTTTTAAGAGAATGTAGGATCTACAGATCCTGCTTCTGGGGAAAGTCTCTAGGGTGCTATTTACTTTGTATTTTCTTTCTAGAAATGTTGATATGTGTGAAGCTAACTTCCCAGATTCCTGTGTGGTACTATTTCAGCTACAGGTCAGACTTTTATATAAAAAATATTTGTAAGATGATTGCATTGAAAGAGCATATGTATACTTTTGAAAAGAAATCAGTGAAAATGGTGCTAAAAATCAAAGACTACTAACCGGATCATTAAGACTGATAGATTTTGTGGCAACCTATAAAAATTAAATATAAAACAAAATTATTGCCTTTTTGAATTTAAAAAGAGTTCTGGTAGGTGAAGATGAAGCAAAACTGAAACATCTGCAACTTGCAGGTAAGGTTAACATAATCAACATTTCACCCTCCCAATGAAACAACAAATTACCTTTAGCAGTTTTCATTCTGAGACTCCAAATCTGCCACTTTATACTCCCTGTTAAATTGTTTTCTTCCCATGAGCTTTGAGGGCAGAAGATACACCCTTTAATGAGAGGTAAAAAATCAGTTGAGATAAATGCACTTAAGGTGAATAAATGAGCTTTTACATTGAGGTACTCTCTGCAGGCTTAAGGAGTTAGAATTTTCTGTTGAAATAAGAGATGATGTTTCTAAAATCTATGAGGCTGAAATTCACACTTGGAGGCAGGACAAGGTGCATGTGGGATGTGCATCTCTTGTAACTCTGTTTGTGTGGCTTGGATACCTGGATTTGTGCTTCCATTTCAAGAGAGGTTGAATTGGCCTTGAGAAATGAAATACAGCTGAAATCTGTCCATAAACAGTTCTGTGTTGAGGTGCTGGCACCTGAATCTCATGGGAAGCAATGTAGATTCTAGCTTTTAAAAATAGAAGCAGCATAAAAGTTTGACCTATTTAAAAGGAATTCAATGAAAATACAAACAACTGTCATGTTGTATAATAAATAATATTTATATTATTAGAGTGTGATATGAGGGAATTAAAGAACTGGGGAGTTTTTCTTCTACCCAACACTGATTTTTTCCCAGTCATTTTGCAAGGGTTTCACGAGGCAGATGCAGATGGGAAGCAGGCAATGTTCGGGGGAGATTGAAGGGGAATGTGACTAGGAGGAACACTGTTTCTGACCTCTACAAAAGCCAGTTGTGCATGGAGAGGACAACAACAGTCAAGGGTCCTGCACTGCCCACCTTCCCCGGGACTGTCGTTTTGATCTGCCTCGTGCAGTGCTCATCATCTCCAGGCTCTTTATGCCTCAGCCACACAGCAAACCCCATCTGCTCCATTTAATGATTTCTGTTTGATGAATTTTTCTGTATTCATAAAGGGAGATGCTGTCACAAGGGACAGCCTCAAGCACACCCACCCCTACAATCTTTATCAACCTCCGAGCCATAATCATTCAGGCTCAGCTCCTAATATAGCACAAGCCCTGCAGAACTGGGGGTTCGCTGGCAGCCGGCTTCTGATTCTTTCATAAACTGTAATTCTGATGCTGCAGGTTTAATTAAGTACGTGGCAGTTAATCAGCCACTGAAAACATGGGCCTCCGCTGGGGAATTACCTGAGTGAAAACAGACCAAACATGAAGGGGCTCCCTTGAAACTCTAGTACTTGTGCTTCTATGGTGAAATGGAAAGAAAGTTATCAAATAAAATCTGTTTGCTTGTGGCTGTACTGTGACAGCTTTGTTAATCCTAACAGATGACAAGGATTATTCAATCAATATAGATTTACCTTGAGAGTTTTGCTGTTTTCAGGCACCTCCAGGAAAATGACAGCCATTAAATATGTACAAAGGCCAGTCCAGGGCCTGTGGCCTCTAGCTTTAAGCTGCTGCCTTTTCTGAGTTATGTCAGGATCAATTTTTTCTAATAGATATCACTTATCCTACATGATAATCAGGCTATCATAGTCCATTGATTACATGACAGCCTGATTTAGGTCTGGTCTAGAAGATAAGAAACACAGGGAAATCTCTTGCCTGTATTGTCGGAGAATTAAATTCCTCTTTTGGAACTTTCCCCTGAAGTTATTTCCTGTGTGCAGAAGCCAAGTGAGCTGTGTTGACCAGTTACTCTCCCTCATACTCATACTCACCCTCATTCCTTTGTGGAATTGCAGGGAATCACGGCTGAAAACTTGAATCCAGCATTTTTTTTGTCATCTGAACTGTGGAAAGGTAGTCTAGGTCTGTTAGTACTGATTGCTGTTCCAGTACGAGGTTTTGGTTCATTTTGAAGCCTCCACTAGACTTGAGAACCATTGTGTTTAGGAAGATCCCTAGTTTGGAGTCTGGGTCGGGTGAGCATGAAGTGTGATAAAACAGAAGTGCAAAATGTCATCTTCTTTATGTATGACCCCAAAAATCACATTTTGATTTCTATTAACAAGGTTTTCTTGAGATATCTTGATGTTTGTGGTACTGTGCCTATTGTGGTGCTGGGGTTGAGGTTCCCTGCTTTTCAAGGTATCTAAAAAGGCTGAAGGAAGGCACTTGTACCTGAAATGTCCAGAAAACCATTCCAGTGCTCTTTGCTGAATGAGAACTAAGTGGCTGGAGTCACGCTGGTGAAAGCTGAGGAAATGCCCTCCCTTGTTGTGAGGGATCCTGTAAACTCTCACCTCGGTGCTCACGCACCAGTTTTACTTCCCATAAGGGCTGGAATTAATCTTGTATATCTTCTTCTGTGAACAGTCTTCTCTCTTTTGGTCCGTGGATGCTACTTAGACAAGGAAGACTTAGAAAGGAGAAAAAAGGGGAGAAAATAGACCTGCCTGCTTATATGTCACTGTGCTACTGTTAAGGTTTTTAATTTATTGCTCATTCAGATTCCAAGCTAATAGTATGCTAATTTTCAGAGTAAAATAAAAATTGTATATCCAGATGTAGTGTTGGAGTAGCTATGAGATAGGTGTGTCATTATTGCTTTTTGTCATTATTGCTTTTTGCATACAGTCTGATCTTATAATTCCTTCATCTTTCAATCTGTGCTTCTAAGCACATTCTTAGTCTTTACTGACAATTTTATTATAACTACAGATCAAATATATACGGGAGTTTTGGGGGTTTAAAGTCATTTGTTTTTTGCCACAAAACAATTTGTAAACATAGCAAAGCTCTAATTTCAAGCAAGAAGGTGAGAAACTGATTGTAGCATGTTAAAGAGCATACTGGTGTTTACTGGGGAACCTCTGGTTTCTCTTTTAAGGCCCAGTAAACTTTGTTTTCTGTAGCTCTTACAGCCTTTTGTTATGTGTTTATTTTGAAATTTATAAAAGATCAAGGTGCTAGAGATCACATCAATGTATAGGAATAGATAAAACTGTTACATTGAACTTTACTAATATATAAATAGAAATACTAAAGAAAATGCTACAGTACGATCCAACTATCAAGCAAATCAAATTTATGTTTCATGTGAGAAAATACAATGAAGTCCAAATATTATGGGGGGAAAAAAAGGCATTTTTGTTTCACTAAGGTGTACATGTTAAATAATCAAAGGATTCAACATGACAATATGGTTATAGATAGTTATCTTAAGTGCCTTCTGTGGTGAGGAACCGAAATTAAGAACTTGAACAAAACATGATACATGAAAGTGCAGGTTCTACAAACACTGGGTTGCTTATTAAAACTACTTTGATCCCTCGTTTCTTTGATATCCTAGGTCTTATAAAGAATTCACTTTCAGGGGTAAATATAGGTAGTTCAGAGAGACTTTATGACATACTGTACATACTGCTCTTTCAGAGACACTTTTTAATTACTTAAGAAAAAAAAAATGCAGCAAGAGAAAAATGCTGATAGAGTAACTATCTACTGATGTTAGTTTTTAACTGCTGATTATTTTGGTGTAACCTATTTGAATAATTCTCTTCTCAGAAGCAGGTCAGACTTGAGAATCTGAACATATCAGCTAACATTCCAGACTAGCAGGATGAGACATTGGTTCTCACAGCAGATGGGGTATATGCTTGTCCCTAGAAAGGTCACGTATTTGCTTGCTTCTCAAATATTACCCAGGCACCTGCTGGAAATGCTGGAGTTTTTGCTGCTATTCACTACCTTGGTTCCCTGAGCAGGACTGCAGGGAATTCTCAGAAAGGAATCAATATTATTGATGTTTATTCTCCTTTTCTAATCACTTTGGGACCCAGTTTTCTAGTCACTGAGGCCTGCATGAAGCTGGAGGTCGTTGCAATGAAAATGCATAATTCTGTTTTCAAATACACTGCTTTGTTTTTTGCCTTTGTTCTTTAAAACTACTTTCAGCAAATCCAGGGCAATGTTATAGCCCCTGCACAGACTCTTGTATTCTAGAAATGTGGATTTGGATCTGACTTTTGTGTTGAGACTTTTCTGCATAATGGGCAGATGCTAAACCTGGTGCTGTGATGTGGGGCTGAGTGCTGAGAAAGATCAACTTCAGGTAACAGACCATGGTCTCTTTGTAATGGGTAACTGCACTGCAGGCCAAACCTTTATTTTATAAACTTCAGTGGGTAGACTTCTAGCAGCCCAAAAGCTTCAACATAGCTTTTTATACCTAGGAATGTGAAAGGATGGCTTTTAATAAACCCTATTTCCCCAATTTTGAATGCTATGTGGACGAACAGGTATGGCTTGTGTTAATGTAATGATTATCAGGTAACATAAAATTTGGATTTGAAATGAACCAGTGAAATAGAATCATAACATGCCTTGGGTATTTAGGGGAAAGGGGCTCTTGTGTCATTATGGTC
The DNA here is from genome assembly GCA_024734555.1 of Trochalopteron elliotii. Classification (NCBI taxonomy): domain Eukaryota; kingdom Metazoa; phylum Chordata; class Aves; order Passeriformes; family Leiothrichidae; genus Trochalopteron; species Trochalopteron elliotii. The sequence continues at coordinate 2,275,510 of JANPWX010000087.1, forward strand.
AGATGAGCTTGAAAATGAAAATAAAAAATATAAGAGCTGAAGCTGGGTGCTGAAAACACATTGCAGTCAGACCCAATCTTTGATACAAAGTGCAGTCGTATTTTGACCTGCATAGTTTTGGCTTTAAGGTATGGTTGGGATGCTCACTATTTTCTTGAGTTAAAAGTACCAATCAAATGAAAATTAGGAATCTCTAGATGTTGCTCAATTGAAAATCCTGAACCAGTTTTATTAGATCAGTTCTGTTTCTTTAATGACTTTTTTTTTTCAACAGGCAACTTAAAACTAAAAACATAAAGCAACTTCAGATTCCAGACAAAAGCATTTATTAATGATACAAATGTACTCTCACTGTCAGGCAGATTGGTACTGTCAAAAAAATTGCCACATTACCAGAGATGGTTCATTCTGAAAATGGGACTTTTGAACTGCTGAATGCTTTTTTCCCCCCCTTTCAATATAGGTACCTTATTAAACTAGTGTTTTTCTACCAGATTTTCCTGTCATGATTTATTTTTTTTTTTAATTAAAGAAGTTTAATTTATAGATGACAAACACAGTCTGGAAGGATGTCCATGTTTCTAAAACCCAAACAGATCCTCAGTGTATGTACATTTGTGATTTCTTTACAAGGCAGAGCTCTGGTTCCTTTGCTCTAAATTCCATTTTCTGGCTTGGAGCTGACAAGACTGGCAGCAGCAGAATCTGTGACACCCAAACGTGCAGCTCAAATTCACCAATTACACCCAGGGGCATTTGGTGAAAGTGCAAATCTCCCCACAACACTTGCCAAGGCAGGTGTCCCTATCAAATATCAGACCTCAGCATCTTTGTGAAATGCCTTCACAGGCAAGAGCATCTTCTGCAGAGTCCTCCCTGCAGATAAACCTAAACCTTAATCCACACTTGAAAATAAAGTATAACTTCCCCTTATTTCTTGTGTCTTCTCATGTTTTTATTCACTACATCATGCTGCCTTTCATTAATTAATTACTTGTCCAATAAACTGTTGCATTTAATTGATCTATTAATCTAAAGGGTAACTATGACTCAACTTCGTAATATTTTGAAATCTGTGGGAAGATATTTGTCAAAGTTTTCTGAATCTGCAAAGCACTTCTGAGATCAACCCTCATTATCTAATGCAATTTCTATGATAATTTAAATTTATGATTTCCATACTCAAGGTGTTTAGAACTAATTAATTAATATCCTTTTGGAGATTATTTATAGATTTGTATTACCATTGTGTATTTTTTATGTTACAGTTCTTGGAATGCTACTATTAAACAGGTGTCTGTGTTCTGTGCTTAAATCTTCTGATGTTTTTGTGGTTAGCAGATGATGGACAGCTAGAAAAAATTAGTTTTGAACCAATAAGAGGATTAGCTTTTTTATTTTTAAATTATAAACTCTACTTTCCATATTCAATATCTCATTGTGATCAAGAATTTAAGATCTCCCTTTGAAATACTTTTGTATTAATAAACCATTTCAGACATGTTTAACCACCTCACATATAATAGAATTCCTTCAGACACAGAAGATATAAAAGTTTTCCTTGAGTTGTTATATCACTGTTAGACTATGCAAGCTCCACATTAATTGAGACTCAAAAAAACACTTCATTTGTCATTTCCAGGGGAGGGGAACCAAAACAACCTCCCTGTAAATACAGTCCTGTTTGGGGTAGCCTTTGGAGTGTGCTTCACTCTTTTTTCCCCTCTTTTATTTAAGTGACTTAGATCAAACATTCAAGTACTGTCTGTAACTAATATTGTTTCCTGGCCTAAACAGATAATTGCCCTTCTGGATGTATAAAAGATGTCTCATGGAGCAAAGTGAAATATCATTAATAAAGGAGAATGATTTACTCACGAATTCTTCAAGAAGTAAGATTAATAAGCCATCCCCTGGTGTTAGATATAATCTTCAGATCTCTCTTCACTGCATGACTTATTTTTGCAACAACTGCACTATTCAATCATTAATCATTACACTCAGTGAGCAGTTTATCTGTGCTAATGTGCATGCACAATCAACAACTCTCTCTTACACTCCAAGAACGAGGAGGAGGAAAAGTAGGCGCTACAGTGTGATGTGAATGAAATAAAATGAGGCTGCCATATGATACATACGTTTTCATTCCAGATATAGCAACTTCAGTTAGAAAGTATCTTTTTCCTAATGAAAGCAAGATTGCATTTCAGTGTGGAGTAATGCTTGTAAGGGAGAAATTGTGTGTGGGCCTTAAAAATACATCTGTTGTCTTACCTATTCCTGTGAGAGTAAAGGAGCCACAGCTTTGGCTCTTACCTGTGTGTCAATAAGGTAACCTGCGTTCCCCAGAGCAGTCCAGCTATGCTAGCTCTGAACTCCATGTGGGCTAATTTATCTTGAATCTAAACCTATTTTTATATGGTACAAGCCTGAGCATAGACCACTCCAGGGATGGACTGGGGAGGGGATGAGAACTGCTTTCTTTAGCAGTCGTTGGATGATTTTTGGAGCCTGCATGAACCCTGTGGGTGTTGGCAGTCTGTGTAAGGGGGGTGCATAGCAGGTCCCCCTTTGGTTTTATTAGTAAAAATGATATGGCAGTAAAGTAAGCATGTTACATACCAGAGAGTTTTGTCATGAGTAATAGAGCTGAGCTCCATTAGCAGTGACAGAGTAGTGCAAACCACACAGTCCAGTTTGGAGTTTGTCTTCCAGCAAGTTCGTCTCACTTTTGCTTCATCTTTACAAAACTGATTTGCCAGACAGCTAATGAAATAGGTACTAAAACTGTCATCAAAGAGGAGACTCACAAGTTCGAGGTTTAATATTTATGCTCTACCTGGACCTATAATTATAATAAAATAGTAAAGATTATTAGCTTCATACAATCTGACAGAAATGTGAAATTCATCTCTTATTTTTAAATCCAATTAGTTTTCATACACGAATATCCACCACTACTCTATATACACAAATCAGTTTAATTTATTTCTTCTAAGTACTAGCAATAAAGATTTCTACTATACTTCTATTTTTCTTATTGTGGATGCTGACAGCAACCTGACAATGCAGTTACAGCTGTGTGGCTGGATCAAGTGCTCATGATTAGGAGCTCATTGTGTTCTCTAATAAAAAAAGCAGTGGAGGGAGAATGGAGCAGGGAAACTTCAATCCAGTCTCTAGAGTAAGTCAGCTACTCTCCAGGTAATCCTTCACCTGCAGTGAGTAGAGAGAAGTGTGGGATAAGATGAGATGAGATGAATCCTATGTGGGCAAGGCCAATGAATGGAAAAAAAGCATGGAAGAAGTGTCAAGTTTAGTTTGGCTTTTCTCTGCCCCTGCATAAGGTTTTTGGTGAGCCAAAGAGCTCAAGACTTCTGTAATGGAAAAAGATGGTCTGAGGGAAAGTGAAAACACATGGTTTTAAGTGATTGTTAGCATTTTAGAGAGCTAGCATAAAATGGGGAGGGGGGAAATTAAACATGAGAAATAGCTATTGAGTTTCCTCATCACATTGTCTTGAAGTAATTGAAAATGTTCCATTGGTCTTGTTTTTTTTCCACTTATTCAAAAACATTTTATTGAAGCCAATACCTATGTATCAGTAATCTCTTCTGATGACTGGATATTGCTTAGTAACTGGAAAGAAAATTTCATAATATTTGTTGCCTTAAATGCCAGGCTCACTTCTCATGAAGAATCTCCAAGTGCTTCATAAATATTCATTAATACAGTAGTAGAGTAGCATTCTCATTGTGGAGTTAAAGCACAAGGCACAGTGTGTAATTCTGAGCTGGCTCTGGGGGAAACCCTCTGGTACATGCTAAGGTCCCACAGATGAGAGAGTTCAAGCTATTTTTTATCCATTGGCTTTTGGTGAGAACATTCCCAGCTGGAATGGTTTGGAGGGCTGCTCGGTCACCTGCGTGTCCTTCAGAGCCAACTCGCTCCCTGCACGCGAGCTGTGCTTTGTGCTGTGTCACAAGGGCTCTCTGAGCCAAAACCCTCTGCAAAACCACTGTTCCCTTCTGGCCTCAGCTGCCACTGCAGGGTCAGGGCAGGAATCAAGGCTGAAGTTTGTGCTGTATCTTGTGTGGCTGCAGTTTTGAGCTGGGAAACACCTACTTATTTCAAGTATTTTGACTTCTGCTGTCTAATTAAATGACTGTTTTTCCTTGATTTCATAGTTTGAGAGGGTTTTCTTACTGGCTAAACGTCTTAGGAAACTTTAACTGAGCATGCTTAATTATTCTGGGAGGACCTGACTTGTTCCTGGTGATCTACCTGACCCCAACAGCAAAGTTGAGTAAAGTGCAAAATGGTCACAGCATCTGAATTTTCAGTAGGAATGGTGGCACTGTCTGCATCTCCCTTCCAGTGGATGTGATTGTCATATAATTGTCACATTACGTGTTTGTCCAGCTTCTACCAGCACTCACTCAAAAAGTGTGATAATTAAATGTGCACTGCAGTTCTTGAATGACTTCCCAGTTACACAGGAACGTGCCCTAGTTTGGATCAAGGGCCGCATTCAGATCTGTCAGGTTTATGGCAGGTTCCCACAGCAGCACCAAATCCCTGTTTGTGAACGAGAGAATCCTAGTTTGTTTCATATTTACAAACCACACTGTCATTACCACTGATGCAGTATCAGCTATGATAATTATCACTGTGCCTTCAGCTTCAACAGAGCAGACATTTGTCTGATCCATGTGGAGGGTTGCCAAGTTGGCTTGTGGTACACTTGCTGAAATTAGATGGCTTTTTTCAGCTTGGATTGCACCAACACCCACTCATGTTAACTGTGAAGGAATTAGTGTGGTTAAAATGACATTTCTTATGTTGTCTTATGAAATTTGAGTTCTGAATTATGAATTACAGTAATATGACTTCTGTTCCATTTAGTGACTTGGTGGAATGTAGCGTTAAGATATTTTGACCTTTTTTGGCAATTGTAACTTGGAGAAGGTGGTAGCTGTAGATAAAATTAGAGGATACTCTCATGTTAACAAAATTAAGGTTGCAAAGTTTGGTTTTACAAAGTAAACTTTTGCTCTTCCAAGCTGCCTGGTGGTCTGCTTTAGTTTGTGTTTTTTTCCAATACGCTACCTAAAAATCCTTTCCCTTAATTTGCCTTGAGAAAACCTTATTTAACAACAATTTTTGCTGTGGATTAATGTTTATTCATTTGAAGAAAACAGAATCTGTCTGATATTCAGAAGAGCACTTTTCTCTAACAAGATTAGTTCACGTCCACATGTGGCAATAGTAAAGTTTTTGAGTCTTTATCACTGTCCTCTTTTCTTCCAACTGAAGATTCATGGATGTTTTTACCAGTGGCTTTCGTGGGAGGAGGATTAAGCCAATGCTTCTGAAAATCCCAGTTGGGGCATTTTTCCATGTAAGAGTCCAGGACTGAGCCACATGGAGAAATCAAGGCATTTGTTTCCTCTGTATAATTGAGAATACCTCTCAGGAGCCAGAGAGGCAGAGGGGAGAAAAAAATAAATCCTGGTTGTGTGAAATCTTGAGAAATAGGTTTGTTGGTCAATAATTCTGGAAAGATGACTTTATTTTTCTTAGTCAAGTCAGAATATAGATGTTAGGAGTTGCCTTTCCCAGTCCAGTCACTGGAGGAGGTCTTACAGCTCCCTGCTATTGAGCATTGAGTCTTGGATAGAATAAATGCACACAGTGACTTGACCTCATGAGTTTCCTTTATGGTTCATTTTCATCACTGTCCTTTATGCTGGTCTCTGTGGGATCCTGGAGACGACCCAGACTAAGCAGCAGAGGAAGGGCAGGGTGTCCCTTGTGGGGCTGTTACTGCTGCAGCTGAGCAAAGCCCCTTAATGATTCCAATAGATTTGCCTGGGCTTTACAGTGGGAGAAAAATTCACCCTGCAAATAAAGAGCGATGGCCAGTGCAGCTCACAGGGATACAGGGAGCAACTTAATTACATACAGCACAAGTTCAAGCTGTATCTGTAGGTAACGTATGTGACTGCAGAGCCAGAGGCTCAGAAAAGCGGGTTTTATATTTTGGTGGACTATGAACTTGCAGATGATAGTAGGCATTAATCTAGTTAACACTAAAAGCAAGTTCATCAGTTATCCCATGGAAAATACAGTTGTGTCCTATAGTTGACATCAATCACTGGAATGGATCAATGTTTTTCAATAAGAAAATGAACAAAGATATCATTTCTTGCCAAAAGGATATTTCTACTGGAAATGGCGGTTACTGGCAACCTTTTTGTTTTCATTGAAAACTCCAAGACTGAAAATTCTTGATTTCCGTCCTGTCAGTTAAAACATAAAAACTTCTATAAAAATACTTTAGTGAAAGCATTGTTCTCATAAATCTTTTTTATGAGAACTGAAAACATTTCCTGCTCAACTTAGTGGTTTTTAAATTTAGAATTTTTACCTATACTTTGCCCCTCAGGAGGCTGTGCCCTGCTGTCACTGAAGCACTGTGACACGGGTGACTGTTCCAGGACATGCCATGTTGACGATGCCAGATTGTCAACATGAACGTTTGGAAAGTGCAGGAGCACAAATTCAGATTCAGTTGTGTGAAACTTCCGTGGTTAACTCCACTGTTGTTTCTCTGAATTCATGGAGTGTAACGGGCCATGAATCTGTAATTTTCATTCACAAAAGGACTTGTTGTATATATTCAGGTCCTCCTAACAGTGCTGTAAGCAGCATTGCCTATTAAGCTTTCTAAACTATTTAAACTAGGTCAGAGTGAGGGAAAACTGTACCAACATTATGATTAAAAGGCACCAGTATAACGATCCTAGATAGTATTGTTGTCTTTGTTCCCATGAGTCACTGCCTAACAATACGGTTATTTTAGCTCTGTGACTTCTTCAAAAAGAAGAGCTTTGCCCACATCTTCAAAAAAAATTATCAGCTCTCTCTTACCCCTTTCCTACTAGATTATATGCTGTTGCTGGTTTGCAGGAAAATAATTGTGCACATTTTAATTTTAGTCTGCCTCTTTTGCCCCTTATTTGAATTACTAATGTCCCTTCCGTTTCCTTGTAAGGGTCTGTGTGTTGGCTGGTAAAGTCTGCATCTTTACCAAATACAAAATAGTAGCTTCCTGAAATGCTGCCAGGAAAATGTTTGCCAGGTTTATTTTTTTTTTTCATTGGGTTGATTTTTGCACCTCTTTTTTTCTGGTGGAGGAAGGGAGTAAATGGAGTACTCAAGATTTTATGTTTGGCCCTAATCTGTTTTCATAACAATGAAAGAGTCCCTATTGCATGAATATTAAATTTTGATGAAGCTTTTTTTTTTTTTTTTGAGGCTGTAGATTTAAGACAGCTTGGTAACCAGAACTCCTCTGCTCTGTGTCAGCTCTCAGTGAGATACTGAATATTATAATTTCTATATTTGCTGCTCAGATGTCATTTAATATTAATATGCAAAATACTCATTCCCTTTAAAAATAATGTTCTTATTGTATGATTTATTTGATGTGGAACTCAGAGTTTTGTCTTTTCTCACATAAAATAAAGCACCTTTCAGAGGGAGATGGTCTGTTTCTTCCCATACATGTGGCACAAAATGTCAACATTCTTCCTGTCATTCGCAGACTCAGTGAACGGTGAAGCAAACACCAGGCACTGCTTGTGTTAAGAGCAGTGGGAAACTATTGAGTTTTTGTTTTCAGAAATGTGCACCAAGAATCTGAAGTGTTCAAGGTCTTGCAGGCACTGCAAAAATTTCTTATTCGTCCTCCTGTAACTCCTGAATTCTTAAGCTTTGATCTGTAATTTTTGCCCCTCAATTTTGGATTTTGTGGTGATAGTCCTTGGACTTCCAAAAAAATACAGGGTCAGACTGCTGGCATTATTCCTGCATTCAGCTCATCATTTCTCACATAGTGGCTCTAGACAGAACTTGCCTTTTATATGTTTCAAATCTCTGGGTCTAACCCTATAAACACTTACATACTATACTGCTTAATTTTAACCATCTACGTAACCCATGATGGATTTGATGAAGCTGCTTACATAAACACTGGAATGTATATATAAATGGTAACATCACATGTTATCCTGCTCCACTAAACCTAAAGCAAAAATCTCATCCCCCTCATGAAGAAACAAGTTCTTGTCCAAAAACACATATGCATTTTAAGCTTCCCTGGGAATTCATTTCATTTAGGGCACTGCTTTTCCTGTGGGATCTAACAAAAGCACACTGAAATCTGCTGAGGGCCTGGCAGGAGTGAGTAACTCTGGACTAACATTGAGTATTTGGGAAAAGTGGGTTTATGGAGGAATGTGAAGGATAAGATTGTAACAAAACACAAAGGCACTGTCAATTATAAACATTTGAATCCAGTGAAATAATGTGAATCATAGCCCCGTTAGAAGGAGCACTGGGGCTCAGAGGGTTGAGCAGCTTCCCAAAGTCTGGGATTATTGGAACAGTTCCCCCTGTCTTTGAAATCCAGAACTTGTTATCTGTTAATAATAGTATTAACTATGTATCATATTCATGTTAATTTTGGAGGTTTTCCATGTTCTTCTTGAAGTTTGGAAACCAGAACTGGACAGCTTTTCCTAATAATTCCTATCAGTGTTATGCAAAGGTGCATTATTTCAAATGCACTCTCATCCTTTATTTTTGTCCTATCATCCTTGGTGCCTCTTATTGGATTTGAACAAGATCAAGCTGACCATGCAAGGAAGACTTGCAGTATTTGACTCTGTAACAATTAATGTTCTTATTCATAAAACCCACTTCGAGATTTACAGGTTAGTTACCTGAAATTTTGGCCATTTTCTCTAATGTTAATGAATCAGGTTCCCCAAAGTGAGTTCAGGGCTTAATCAGTAGCGTGAGTGCATCTGGGTAATTGTCTAAGGTCCAGTATGTCACATCAAGTCTCTGTCAAAGTCTCAACCAGGTAAAATAGTTTTGATTTTGTTGTTTTATTGTAATTTGCCCTATTTGTGAGACTTTGTGAGAAGGCTGCGAGCTACTTAAGTTACATTCTGAAGGAGAAGATAGAAGCAAGTCAATGAAGAGAAGTAAAATCCACAGGCAAAGTGAGGAATATGATAGAGCTGTCACGGGGAGCTCATGTTTCTCAGAAAGGTACAAAATTTGAGTTAGGAGGTCAGGAGAAATAAATGAAAAGAAGTAGAGAGGGACTGAGTTGGAAGGGAAGAAGGAGAAAAAGGGAAGCAGCAAAGCAGGCCTGAAGTGGCAAAGATGAAGAATCATTGTACACTTGACACTGCTGTGTACAAGTGGCTGACTGAATCCAGCACAGAGGTGGTTCATTTAAACAGCAAAGCGTTGTGGCTGGGCAGGTCCTACTGAAGGACCAGACTGCTGAAGGAGAGTCTACACAGAAACCGGAAGACAAACAGGGTGTTTTAGCCTTTCTTCATCTCCCATCTCTGATTTGGACTGCTCATTGTGGCACTTATTCCCACTGCATGTGACCACGGGTTGCATAGCTGGGTAACCATCCTACACTTAAAACAGGTTTGTGTCCGGTCCTGTTAGCTCATAATAACTGTGAGCCTCTTCCTAGACCCAAAATACCACCTCCACCTATTATTGTACCAGCTGCTCTGGCACTATGCCCAGGAACTGCTCTTCATCACACGTGGGGAAATGCAGGGAATGGAGAATGTTGGTGGGAGCAGCACAAGGTAGAGCCCAGAGAAGGGTAATGAAGCCAGTGAAAGGTTTAGAGCCACAAGTCTTTTGAGGAGCCCCTGAGGTTGTTTAGCCGGGAGAAAAGGAGGCTCAGGGTGATTTTCTTGCTCTCTAGAACTACCTGAAAGCAGCTTGTGGCAAGTGGGCTTTGGTGTCTCCTCCCGGGTGCAAGTGACAGGATAAGAGAAAATGGCCTCAAGTTGTACCAAAGGAGGTTTAGATTGGAGATTAGGACAAAATGGTTGTCCAGCACTGGAACAGGCTGCCCAGGAAAGTGGTGGAGTCACTATCCCAGGAGGGATTTAAAATTCATGTAGGTGTGGCATGGGGACATGAGTTAGCGATGGACTTGGCAGTGCTGGCCATGATGGGCCATTCCAAGCTAGGTACTTCTATAAGGAATGTCCTTTGGCTTCCTGAAGCTCCTCGCTATGGCTGACACACCTTTTTTAGTAATCAAAATGTGAAAAAATTGTCTGTTTTTTCCTTTTGATTACAAAAGAAATAGGGTGAAAGGGAACATGATTCTCTGTGTGTGTAGTTGAGGAAGAGAGGGCTCAGGAAGACAAACATCTGGCCCCTGAGAGGAAATGTGTGGCAAATCCAAAAACTGAACACAAGCCCTAAGTGCCCTGTTGCTGCTTTAGCCACAAGGATCCTGTAACTTACAGATAGACTCTTAACACATAGTGATAGATGTTTATCTTAAATTCCAAAGAATCCATCATTGAGAGACCTGATTGTCCTTGGCAAATATTTAGGGATCCTAAACACTCCTTAGGAATTTCTGGCCTAAGGAAGACTCAGTTCTGTAAATTCAGTGTCCTAATCATGTATTCTTGATTTTTTTTTTTTTTTTTTTTTTTTTTTTTGCACATCAGAAGTCTTGCAAATACATGACTGTGTGAAGCCTTTTAGATTTGTGTGTCTGATCCTGGTAGCTGACTGCACTAGTTAGGTGTGCATGACTGCACTCCAAAAGTGCAGACAAAATCATCTCAACTCCTTTCTCTGATCCTACAAGGAAAGTTACTAATTTTGTAACATTGTGCAGTTTCCTCCAAATGAAATCAGTGAGATAAGGATCTGTACAGGCAAATGACTCTCCCCATGCTATATGGTGTTATAAGTCAAAAGTAATTAAAAATCACACTTTCTTTCATTTAGTAAGCCTTATCAAACTGAGAAATGTCTGGAATTTCAATCTGATCTTGCCTGCATAAATGGGATAAGTCTGCTCTTCCTAGAGACAGGTGTGTTCCGTTCATGTTTCAGTTAAAGCTGAGCTGTTACTCTCCTCTACTTTGTGTTGATGAGTCTGCACTTGGAATAGTGAGTCTACTTGCACCCCTCTTCTGTCCCCTCATGCCATTCCTGTTCAGGAGTGATGTGGAGGAATTGTGAAGGACTGTAATGATGGCCCAGGGCTTGGAATACTTGACCTGCAAGAAAGAACTGAGAAAGATGGCCTTGTTTAGTTCTAGGAAAGAGGCTAAAGGTATCCAATTGCAACTTGCAGTGACCTAAAGAGTGATTACATGGATAACAGAGACAGTGTCTTCCCAGTGCTGGCACAAACCATACAAAGGGTAAGAGTTGAAAACAACAGAAAACGGAAGGTTCTGAGTGGAAATCAGGAAACAAGTTTTTCTAGGAGGGTAGTACAGGAGGGGGAAAAAGCTATGGCCAATTTGGCTGAATAGGAGGTTAGGCTTGAGACCTCCAAAGGTCTCCTCCACCCAAAATTTCTTATATTCTGTTACAGAGCATGAATATTCAGTTCATTGACTGTTTTTTCTAATTTATATTCTGAGGTTTTAGCATGATTTTTCTCAAGGCCAGATTCCACTGCTTCTGTGTTAAGAAGTAATTTTAATCCCTTGTAATCAATAGGACTATTTTTGGCACAAAGTTCTGGATTGCAAAATCCACAGATATCTGTATTGCAAATCCTAAAGGGGATTTCTTTCTTTCTTTCTTTCTTTCTCTTTTTTGTCTTTTTGTAAAAAACCTTGCTTAATGAATAATCAAAGAATGTAACAAATAAGAAAATTACTGAAGTTGAAGAAGCTTGATGAAACTTGATTACATTTCATCTTTTAAAATTCATATACTGCTTGCTTTTCTTTGAACACATAGTATGTTTCTCTGAGAAAGTGATGTTTGCGTGCGTGCTATTTATCTTCTCTTAACCCATTCTTGTGACCTTTTACTTAAGTAACCTGATTGAAATCTCACTTTGTTAACTTTAATTAACATTGAAAGAAAATTTATTTTTTCAGAAGCCAGGAGGATCAATATGAATTTGCACTCTGCTAATTTTCCTTCCTGGACTTGTCTTGAAAACTGTAAGAATGTGATGGAAAACGTTGAGTCTCTGTTGTTACTCTACATTTGTTGTGTTACTGGGTTAACCCAAAACATTTCAAATTGAACGGCAAAATGATAATGCAGCCATTAGGGATGAAAGCACCTTTAAAATACTTCACTCTTTATTGAAGAGAAGTATGCACTCCTCCTTTTGTGCTTGATGCAGAATTAGAAATTTGGACTGCGATTATTACTTCAGACATTTTAGGCTGTCCAATAAAGTCATTGATCTAATTAAACCAGAGGGTAAATTACAGCTTTCAGCACCTAGATCTCTCAATATATAAGGTGGTGTTAAGTGCACCTTCAAAAGCAGAAATAAATAAGTTAATAGCAAATCTAAAGGGATCAGTTCTATCATGGTTTATTTAGACAGCAGAAATTATGGCCAGAAAGAGCACCGTGTCCCTAAAAGTAGCAAGGTCCATTTTTTTCCTAAAAGGATAACATTTGGCTAAATAGTGTGGTCTGACATTAGGTTTCATTAGGTGCAAATGACATTGCAGAGCCTCAGGCTTTAAAGTGGCTTGAAGAGGTACAGGAAGGGTATTTTTCTTTCACCTGTCACCACTTATTTTCCTGAGCTACTGGCCAGTAGCCTGGCACTTTCAGCTAATGGGAATTAAATAATACAGCTGTAATACAAATGTTGTTTGTTGTTGCTTGATCTTATGTGGCAGTCATTAAAGTTTAAATAAAAATCTGGAAAGAGAGCCACATAATGGTTAAGGACCCTCAGCTAACTTTGGATTTTTATGGCCTTCTCATTATAGCTATTCTACACTAACACAACCACTAATGAAAGGCTTGGAAAGTTTGCGTGGGATGAGGCTCATTTTAGGCGGGGGGAGGAAGTGAGCGTCTGCTCGGAAATAGCCGTGTGTGCCAGCCCCGCACAGGCCCCGCCTGTGTGTCTGCTCGCTTTTCTAAATTAATTTACAGCAAGATTCATCTCGGCTTTGTGCTGGGCTGCTGGAGAGGCCACCTTTGTTCCCAGTGGGGAGCCCAGCCAGGTCCATCCCAGCCCTCCAGGGCACTCACCTCTCCCCCAGGGCAAGGCTTGGCCTAGGAACGGGTGTCACTAATGCCAAAGGCTTGTAGAGTCCCTGCTTAAATCCTTAGTAGCAAGAGGTGCTGTTTTTATGGTAATGTGCTCTCAATTCCATCATTGATATAATTTCTGTGTTAGTTTTCAGTATTTCTTTCCTGAAAAAAAAATAAAAATTGCTCAATCTAATACCTTTTGATTCTCATGCTTCAATTTATTTGCTCGTTTTATGAAAATTGTACATCCTAGAGATAACAATTTTTGCTACTCCTGGTGAGAAATTTTCTGTGCTCCCCATAAGAAAGCAATTTCAAATCTAGCGAGACATTGTACAACTTGTTTCTGACTGCAGTGGTAGTAAAATAAATCTCAGAAGTAAGGGGGGAATTTTTAGTACTTCTTTCTGGGCATCTTTTTTTTTTTTTTTTGCACCCCAGGATGCTCTCTGAGGCTTAAACTGCTGCCTTCCACAGGCCTGCAAGGAGCCACGCTGCTTCTTTGTGCCTCCATCTTCCCATCTGTCAGAGAGGCATTGCAATGCCTACCTCCCCAGTTAAGTACTTTGAAGATTATTGATGTTGCAGCAAAGCTTTTATATGAGCATTTGATTCTAATATTTCTTCCTTCCACAGTATGTTTTATTCAGGCCAAACTCCTACCCACTCTCCTTACAGCTAATGGAGCAGAGAATCTTTTATCGTGGCTGTTCCCTATTGCGGTCTGAGAGGTCTGTTTCGATATGTCAAGGAACATAGGAACTTTTCTTTTTATAATTACAGATTTTGTCAGCCATTTTGACTACTAATCGAGCTGCAGTATGGATTACTGCCTTATTAGCAACACGAGCAGTTCTCCAAAACACACAGCCTGAGGCAGAGACTCATTATGGAAGACTTCAGGCCAGTTTATTTAGCAAAGCTGTAAAGAACTGGAAATAAGATCTTATACTGGGAAATGCTGAGCAACATTAAGTGTAAGCATAAAGCCCTGGTTCCCTTAGGGACACACCCTGTTCATAGGTGTTTTGCTGTCCATGTAACTGGTTATGTGTTAGGAGAAAATCCACTAGCTGGTGTCAAACCAATGAACAAGGCAGCTCCAGGGTCGACCAGAATGCTTAGGAAAAGGACTGTGAGGTATTTCTCCTAAAACCTGCCTTCTGAGGAAGACATTCGCCTCAAGAGGAAAGAGAAAAGTGGTCAGTGACATAATTTGAATGCAAAATTAAAGACTACTGCTGAACATTAAAATATTTCTTCTAGTTCCCCAGGGATTTTGCATGGAATTCACTGTGCTCAGTGTGAATGGCAGGGGGACTATATTTATACTTGGTAAATTGGCTGGATGGGCTCATGGGGTTTGAATTGTTTAACACAGAAAGCTCTTGATTTGAGGATATTTTGTACCATCCAGTGGCAAGATCCACCCACAACCCCTCAAGGGATGTATACAAAAGGATATGTCTAATTTTGCATCACGAGTAGCTGGAGAAGAATACAGGCCAGGTGTTCAAGCTGCATGATTTAAAGAGCAATAAAAAAATATGACATATAAATTAAAATTATCAGAATGAAAGTCTTTTCTTGGAAGCATATAGAATTGGATTCAATATTATGATTGGTTCTTTCTTCCTTCCTTTCTGGAGTAATTCTGTTCATGTCACTGAAACTTTTTTGAATTATCTTGATTTTAGTAAACATTTTCAGAGGGACGAAAATTGGATGCCACTTCCACCCTATCAAATGAAATATTATGATTTCTTCAGAATTACTTAATTCAATAACATCTTTGCATTTTCATTTTAACATTAATGGTACTAAAATGTTTTTAAAGATTACTGTGTTTTAAAACTGTAAGTATTAATTTATTATAAATATAATATAGGCAGCAGATGAAATATTTTGCTGTGTCGAAAATACTTGTATATTTACCACAAATGCTTCACATTTATTCAAATAGGAGTAGAAATCTTTTGGTTCTTCTCTGCCAATAGAACTGGCATAACTTACACAGCCTTGGCCCTGATCACTAGTATGTCACTTTGATTCCCCAAATTTAGCAGCCTTCAAATTGCATCAATAGCACCACAGCATAGCTATATTTCAGACTTTCTAGGCACCAGGAGGAAGCGCATGTACCTTTAAATGTCTTACTCTGAATTTAGCCAAAAATGAATCTTATTTTTGTATATTTATTTAAGTACCTGGGCAGGGTTTTTTTTTCATGAAAATGTCGCCTGTAACTAAGGAAAAAACAAACATTAAGACACTTTGTTGTTTGTCTGCTTTAAATGAAAATGTTGCATTGGTATAAAATCATTCTTGAAGTATTTTTTATCTTGTTTCCAAGCAGAAATACTTCAAAAGCACGTTTCCATCCACTAAAGTAAACATTCTCAAAATAAAGGACTTTTAAATATGAATGGTAGCAGGTAAAGGAAACAACCCTATTAAAAGAACTAATGAGAAAATAACTCAGAAAGAGTCTTGTTCTCTTAGACTCATCATTTGCTGTGAAAGCCAGCTGAGTTTTGAATGTCTGAAAATGCAAGTGGCAGAGGGCTGTGGGCTGGGAGGAGGATTCAGAGGGGTCAGCTTCAGTTGCTTCAAAGGAGACAAGGACTCAAGATGGCTTTCTTCAAACTCAAACCCATCAAGGCTGTCCTGTAGCTGGCTCCTGAGCAGGGAGGCAAGTGTCACTAATGGTGGTGTGAAATCTAGGTCCAGCCTGCTCATCTTTGGAGCGAGGACCAAAGGGAATAAAGAAAGGAAAGGAGAGTGATGGAATGGGTTTACAGACTGTGTTCTGTCTTCAATAATTAAGGTTCCCTTTAAAAAGAGACTTTTTGCTTTTTTGCCTTCATTGCTGTCACTATTGACTTTTGGTTCACAGTTTTATGGTCATGTTGTTGTTTTTCCATCCCATAAGGACTGCCAGACTGTCCAGAGCAATATCTTGTTTTCAGCCATGTACAGCAGTCAATCCCCAGGAAGAGGCTAAGGATGCAGGACACAGACACAGCAGAGCTTCTCCTAACATGTTCTGTGGGTTTCAGATAATAGTGGTTAGTGATCATCCGCTGATGGACCTTTATCCTGCATGGATTTGTCTAATCCTACTTTGAACCTGTTAATACTCCTGGCCTCTACAATACCCTCAGGCAACAAGTCTTGCATGCTAATTGTCTCTGGTGTGGTGTTTGAACTGTGGAGAGGCATGTGAAGTAGGTCCAGTCTATCTTTGAGAGTGATGGCATGATTCATCTTTGTAACTGGAGGACTGGAGCCTAGTAAAAGAAATGAGGCATACTTTGAATTGCAACCCTGAGCAAATAATGAAGTGTAACACTAAGAAATCCTGAGTTGGAAATATATGGACTCTCAGAGGACACACATTTTCAAACGTGGACTTTTTATGCATCAAGACAGTTCAATCACCAAGTGGGCAAATTTTTGTGGTTAGTGTTGGTCTTCACAGGTGCAATACAGGTGGGGAATACTGAGTGTTTTGTGCTTCCACATTTGCCAACATGCTGGCATCAGACACAGTAAATGTTGTGGGGTGCTTGGCTGCTCTTGTAGGGAGATGATGAGGAACAAGCAGCCATGTTTAACTGCTCCAGCTTTCTTTTCAAATTTACTGTTTCACGTGTCATTTATGACTTCCTCAGACTATGCTAGGGAGGCAGGATAAAGAAGTTTTGTTTTATTCTGTATCTAGGGTTATGGATATTTCTATTTCTTGATGCTGTTTGACCATCAGCTAAGGTGCAGAAAGTGAGGGAGATTTTTGTTGTAGTTTCACAACAAAGTGAAAACAAAGTCTGGTGGCACCCAACTCTGTCATCTAGGGAGTCTTGGTCGTTATTTGATTATAGAAGAGGTTCAGATTTCTGTTTAAAGGTTTTTCATTTAGTGTCTCTCATTCCTCTCTATGAACCTGTACAGGACTTGTAACTCCTGCATCTGAGCATCATTTTATCCCAGAATGGTTGGGGATATATCAGCTCTGTTCCAAAGAAAAACTCTGAATTAGGATTTCAGCACTGGTACTGAGTAGAGGCTCTGTGTGCCTATACCGGTGCAGTGCAGGTCTTGTAGACAGAGAAAATTTGAGTTTCCCAAGCAAAGTGAAATCCAGCTGAGACAGAAGGATCTAAATTCTGCACATGAGGGATTTATCCCCTCTCTCTCCATGCTCCCATCTACAGCCAAGAAGGTGGCAGAACAGTGGGCTACACATTGGTTATAAGCCTTACACAGCATGTACAGAGCCTTGTGGAGGTACCAGTGCCAGCTCTGAACTGAGTGTTGCAGTGACCAGAAGTAACAAGTTCACATTAAAAGTTGAGCAATGCAGACACACTGAGCCTGTGGTACCTCTACATCTGTCATGTTGACATGAAGCTGCTTTTAGTAATGCTGAGCAGGAAGAGGATGGCTTTTTGGCCCCTGGCAGTGACTAAAATGTGAGCTGCTTTTGTCCCCTGGTCGTTTTAGCTGTGGAGAACCTAATTTTAGCACAGTGGAGGTTATATATATATATAGACACACACGTATGTATGTATGTATATATACACATTCAAGCTAAAATTTTAAATCATTGAAAAGCCACAAAGTCTTGAATTAGAAGAGAGGTCAGGGGAAAGTTCATGAACCCCAGCTGGTGCAACAAACACAAGCAGCAGCTGATTCACCTCTCCCGAGTTCTGTCAGTGTGGTGTGGCTCAGCAGAACCTTGAGCATAACCACAATCACAGGCTTCTCTTACTGGAGCTTCATCTCACACATACCCTTGGCATGTAGTGTCTAGGGCTAGGCACCCTAACCCTGGCAGAGGTGGCATGTTTTACTCAAAAGAGTACTTTGCAACTTAAAGTATTTTAAATGGTAGCTTATTAGCAGCAGTTCCTTCCTGAATAGTGTGTAATGCAGCTGCATTTGATGCCATTACTGCAGCACAGCTAGAGGCACATGGCTTGACCCAGCCTGTAGGAATGCAAAACAATTTTTCTTATGGGATAAATAAGGGAACTATGATTTTCTACATCTGTGAGTACATAAATATTTCTTAAAGTTTGGTTCAGATGACTGCTCACCAACTTAGAAGATACCCAACTCAGCATATTTATGATCCTATGATTTTTTTTACCTAGAGACGGAATCTAGTTGTGATTTTCTTTTAATATGAATAATTCTGAGGTTATTGTTATCTCGTGGGATTAAATAGACTATGGCCTTTTAATTTGATTTTTCTTTATTTTTCTGAACTGTAGTACCATTGTATGTTAAAAAGGAAAAGCAGTATTATGGCAACTACCTTTTCTACAGAGGTTACAGAGCATCATTTTACAAAGGCCAGCATTACCAGCATCATGGCAGATGCGTAAAAAGTGAGGCCCATGGAGTTGAAATGACTTTCCTCACTTTGCACAGTGCACTGCTGAAAAACATGGGGCTGAACAAAACTCTGGATAGACCTAACCTTATGCCAGGGGCTGCCATTATTCCTTCACCAGACTGATGCTGTTTTCATCTTTGCCTTGGATGCCTCTGGTTTGGCATTTTATAAGATGTGCTCGTGGAGGGACAGTAACAAAACCAGAGCAGAGTCAGAGAATGGGCTGAGATTGGAGCATGCTTGAGAGAAATGTTGGTAATCTTGGTCAAGCTTGAGAACAGAAGAAGTTTGAGCTGAATTCACAATTTCAAATCCCATGTTAAATGGCTGCATTTGTTGCCAGCATGTATGTTGTAAATGTTTTTTCTTCTGGAGACTTGCAGAACTCCTTTAACCTGGCCCTGGTAAGATTAATATGGTATCCTTTCAAATACCTTGAACAAAACAAATGCCAATTTTCTATTGCCTATTTTTAGGCTTCCAGCTGGGCCTAAGAATTGAGAAGTTATTAAAGAAAGCCAAGATCTGAGCAAGTGTGCCTGTTATAGATTGTAATATAAACCACTTATAAGTATAGGTTTTATCATCCTGGAGTTATTTCTTAATTTAAATGTTTCATGTGCATATCTTGGAGATGGGGATGTATTTGGGTGAGGAACGCGATTATAAAAGTTATTTCTTTCTATGCCAGACTGTGATTATTCCAGATTGTAAAAATAAAAGTATTACACATCTGTGAAATACCTGACAAACTTCTTGGACAAACCAGATGTTAGGTCATCTAATACTTGTTTTAAAGATACAAACACCAATGAAAAAATACACGCAA
Source organism: Trochalopteron elliotii (assembly GCA_024734555.1). Classification (NCBI taxonomy): domain Eukaryota; kingdom Metazoa; phylum Chordata; class Aves; order Passeriformes; family Leiothrichidae; genus Trochalopteron; species Trochalopteron elliotii. The sequence goes on from JANPWX010000087.1 coordinate 2,294,853, forward strand.
ACTTCTTCTGTTGCGATGATAATGTTATTGCTGTAACGTTAATTTGTTTTGCTTTTCATGTCTCCTGCAGCAAGGGCAGTGTGAGTATTTGAGTCTGGTTCCCATTTATTTTGCTTGGAATGTGTAGGACTGTCTTGAATATCTTCCATCATTATTTGGACAGTACATGTGCAATAGCTCTCTTAATGTAGGGCACGGAGACACACTGTAGGTATATAGTGTAATTAACTGCAAAACTATTTGGGAGCAGCTGTTCCCTATTGCTGTTGCTTAATGTTGTGCAGCACAACAAAGCCTTAAGGCAGCACTTGTTAGTATTTATGGAAACCCATTAGCCAGTCTGTGAATGAGCCTGCAAAAGAAGAGGAAAATCTGATAATAATAAACAGGGGTTCTTGTTAAAGCAGGAGAGCTCCAGCCATCCCTATCAGTGCTGGTAAAGGCTCTTGTCCCTTCGATTTGTACCACAGACCAGATCCAAACCCTTTTTCTGAATCAGCAATTGAAAATTCAAATGAGTGAAATCCTTTCCAAGGCAATGCTTTGCTCTTCCCATCCCACTGCATTTTTTAAAGGAAATCAGAAACCTTTCCTACTGCAATCTAGTTTTGGTGCCAGGATGCACATAGGAAATACTATTTCCTGCCTGTGCTGGCAAGTTCAGTTGTTAAACCACTTCCTCCAAGAGCCAAACTTCTTTGAAGAAGAAATAAAGTTCAAAGCCTTTTTAAGAGACCATTTGTTCTTCTTATGTGCCTAACCTGAACATTACATTGTGTGCCATTTAAATTAAAAGACCTTAATCTCTTGAAGATGGACTGGCTGTTGTTCTAGGTCACCAATTTGGAGAAGCAGACATGGGTTACAGCTGCATTTTTAGGAAGCTGCTGACTGAAATTGAAGGATTTTATTGCATTGAGCAGCCGCAGAGCGATGGAACAGCCTCTTGCAGGACAACAGTGGCTCTGGACTGCTGGCAGAGACAAGGAGCCTTGTGCTCTCTTGTGTGTTTATTTGGACATTAGGTAGCTCAGAGTGCAAATGTAAGGCAGATATCTCCGGCTACTTTATTCTTTCTATCCAAGTCCTCTCACTGTTTCTGGAATTCCAGATTTAAGTTTTAACTGACTGTGTCAAGATGAAAGGTACCTATCCTGTTAGGAGTAAAAATGATGCTGTGTGGCTGGTGGTCAGTCAAACTCAAGGACGAGAGCTTGGAGAGCAATCATCAACCAGTCTAAGGACAAGAAATTATTCAGAAGCAAAATTTTTTTCAGAAATCATTTGCTGTCACAGCTTGTGCTCCAGCTTTGCCTTAAACAGTACAGAGACAATTAGTTGGGAAAAAAGCTTCCAGTAAAAAAGTTCTGCACTCTGAATCTGACAAAAAAAAATAAGGGAGGTTTGCCAAGTGTTGTAGGCATTTTCTAACCTTGGAGCATGTTAGCAGTAAGGTACATTTGTGAGGAACAGCAGCATTGAAATGTTTATTATTGTGTGCCTCCATCCTTTTTGTGAGTATTATTCTGTGAGGACGGGGCTGCTTTTCATCTGATCTGTGCTGCCAAGGCGGATAAGAGAGGTTTATGTGATGTCAGATCTGAAACCAAGGAACCTGTAGACAGGTTCTGAGCAGTGATGCCTCTGGCAACTGGTTTCAAGGCAGAGCTTATGTAGAGTGCCTGAGGTTTTAATAAGCGTATAGATGTCTGAGCAGCACATAAAGAGCATGGGAGGTGACAGGCTGACCCAGTCACTTTCATTAATTGGGATCAAGTTACCTTTTTACATCTGGGCAGAACACTGAACTGGAGATTTAGGAAGTGAACAATAAGTTGCCATTGTCTCTGTGCACCGGGTTCTTGGTAACTGGTAAACTGGGACATGGAAAGTAAGTTCACAGTAATAGGGGATGTTCATGGCTGAGAGAGCACCACACTGCATAAATCGTGCCTGCAAAAGTACAAGCATAAATCATTGAGATCTTTGTAAGGTAGGGTTGTCAAAGGCTACTGTTCACATGTGAGCTCTACACACACTGAATCAAAACTGTCATAATTCTCAATGGGTTTTGTTTTATGCTGGTCAGAGTTAGGGCTAAATCTTCAGGTGGCTCGATCAAATACTCCATGAGTGAATGAGAAGTATATAGGTGTGTACAGAATTATCAACTCAATTGTAAGGATATTGATTTCATTTCGTTAGTAGAAAGAAAGAAAAAGAAAGAAAGAAAGAAAGAAAGAGAGAGAGAAAGAAAGAAAGAGAGAAAGAGAAAGAACAAGAAAGAGAGAGAGAAAGAGAGAAAGAAAGATAAAAAGAAAGAGAGAGAAAGAGAGAAAGAAAGAAATAGAAAGAGAAAGAAAGAGAAAAAGAGAGAAAGAAAGAAAAAGAAAGAAAGAAAGAGAAAGAAAGAAAGAGAAAGAAAGAGAAAGAAAGAAAGAGAAAGAAAGAAAGAAAGAAAGAAAGAAAGAAAGAAAGAAAGAAAGAGAGAAAGAAAGAGAGAAAGAGAAAGAAAGAAAGAAAGAAAGAAAGAGAGAAAGAAAGAGAGAGAAAGAGAGAAAAAAGAGAGAAAGAAAGAGAGAAAGAAAGAGAGAAAGAGAGAAAGAGAGAAAGAAAGAGAAAGAGAGAAAGAGAGAAAGAGAGAAAGAAAGAAAGGAAGGAAGGAAGGAAGGAAGGAAGGAAGGAAGGAAGGAAGGAAGGAAGGAAGGAAGGAAGGAAGAAAGAAAGGAAGAAAGAAAGAAAGAAAGGAAAGAAAGAAAGAAAATATGAAATAGCAGCAAGTCTGTCTCCTGGATGCTTAAATCCTGAGAAGTCAAATTAAGACCAAAAAGAATTATTTGTCTTTTTGATTTAAGGTAAAAATGTGAAAACTTCCCTTATTTCACTTCCATAACTTAGGTCCTGCAGCACAGGAAGGACTGACTAAACGTGCTTAAAAATATGCATTTGTCCTCAGTGTGGAAAATTTTCTTGCATTGTTCTGACAATACAATTCTAGAATTGAAGATGGACTGACTGATTCCAGAAGAGAAACCCTGGTTTCTTTTTTAAACTCTGAGAAGTTTACATTTTGAAAAAGATTAGTTATTTCACCCTGGTACAAAATCAAATCGCAGATCCCTGCAAAAATATTTTGAGAAGTGTTGTTTTCTGGGCAGTTTTCCATATTATTCTTAATTATGTTTTTATTAAGGTTGAATTGATTTCAACCTACTTTTTGGCTTTTTGACTCTTTGGGATAAATTTTGGTTATTTTTGATGCTTTTGTGTAAGTGCAAGGCTAGAAGCCTAAATGAAAACAGAGTTTCTCCTCTGGTCTCAAACATGTGAGTAGTTGGGGGCTAAATGAAAGCATTCAGTGTTGTAAGAGTTGAAACAAAATTTTTACAATTGGAAACACTGGGTCTAGTACAAGTCTTCCATCTCAGTTACAGAGTGAAATCGATGATCTCTGGCAGAACAGGACTTTTTCTTGTTAACATGAACTTGGTCGTGCAAAGATGAATCCAAGCAGGGCAACAGACCAAGGTCCAGGTGTGCATGAAATTTGCTTGGGGGGGTGATACAGTTCTTGGCAGAGGGGTCTGCAGTGTTTGGTCAATTCAACATAAAAGCATTATTCAACATATATCAGCATTTTTTCTGTAAAGTATGTAGTGAGATATCGTTAATGAGTATGTAAGTATTAGATAGGTGTGTACATTCTCCCATGCATAAATTGTGGGTCAGACAGTGAGCAGCCCAACGTCAGCATGCTGTGTAGCATGAGGAAGAAATCTGCTTTCTACCCCATTTGCCCTTGGCAGCAGTTGCTAGTACCTGTGCTGCCCTTCTGGGAGAGCTCAGAGTGTGGGAATCCTCTGACCCTGGGGCACTGAGAAGCCCTGGCTGCTGAGTCTCTGCCTGGCAACTCAGTCCCTGTACTGTAGTGTTCCCCAAGAATATTTGCTTCATCTGCTCACTTTTCCATCAGCTGATTGGAAAAGTCTGTTTTCTCTGCAGTGGGAATTTGAATCTTGCCAGGTTGGTGAGTGCTGGCTGGTGGTGATCTGGCTGTTCATCAAGTCCAGCCTCATTCAGAATTCCTGGGTTAAATATATCACTGCCACATTATCCGACTCCTGAACAATATGTCAAACCTGCACATCAGATACAACTGGCATCTTCCCATGAAACTCTTTTTGAAATGATAGATCAGATTAAAAGCATGATTTTTTTTATTATAAGAGAGGGTTTGGGGGAAATTTTCATCTAGCATGCTTGTTTTCAGGCATTTCATTCTAAAATGTTCATATCTACTCATTCAAGTTAATCCAATATGAGTTAAAACTAATGAAATGCAGACTGCATTAAATTCCACTGCTATATTTTAAAGTTCAATGTAAGTATACTTATTTTTTTGTTACTAGTTGATTTTTTTTTTTTTAATTGCTGCAGATCTTGGAGGCTCTACTTGGGAATGGGAGGCCATTGTGCAAGTAGCAAAGAACAGACACAGAAAAAGCTGTCCTTGTCCTAGTGACTTTCTGAAATTTGAACAACCCTGCATCTGAGCACAGATCTAAGTCTCTGTCCCATGTCTCAGTACTGTACTCCACAGAAAGAAATTACCAACCCATACTCCTTGGGAATATCAGGCCTGTTTCAAAATGAGAATGGCTCTGTCATCTCTACTATTCTGAGGGATTTTTTTAAGGGAATAAATCTTGTACTTCAGCAACAGAAAGAACTTCCTGTAAGAGATGGTTTCTTTTATCACATTTATTTTGTACTGATTGAACAAAGATGTTTCATGTTTAACTTCATCTAGTACTTGCAGCCACCCGCTGACAGTTGGTCCAGTCACCATCTTACCAAAACCTGTGCAAGGAATCTAAGGAGGTGAAACAAGACACTATTTTTAGTGCAGGGTGTAGGGAAAGACTGCTGGATGCATGGATTTGACTGGTGATTCTAGTGCCACTTAATGGAACTGAAATGGCCAGTGATTTTGGGTGCTTTCATTTCATCCGTCTGTGGTCCTTTTTCCCAGATCACAGTTTCACTGCACTGGTCACAGGAAAAAGGACTTACAGACTGTATGAAATCTGTATTTACACTATGATAGCTGCCACAGGAAAATGCCAGACAATTACTTTGGGAGCTCCTAGAATAAAACATATCTTGAACTCATGGTTTTGGGGGATTATGGGGCTTTTTTTTGTTTTTTATCTAGATCCTGCATTAACTTTTTCTATCTGAAAGTGTACGACACTAATCTGTCTGACCAACATAGTCTCAGGAAGGCAAATTTAGGAGCAGATTAAATCTAGTATAGAGTAGCTTCTCTATTAGCTGTTGTCAATTTTTAGTTCCCTTGCTCATTGTACTAAATTTGTTCTGACTGCTTTTGTTCATATATACATAACAAAAGGTGTCTCACAGTACAGTCTTGTTATAATGTGAAAAAAAAAAAACGTTAAGAAGAAAACACGTTGAACATTAAAGTGACAATCCTATTCCAACTATCAGGATCAGTGATTTGCACCATCTGTGCCACATTTTGTAGCACAGGGAAATGAAGAGAAGCAGACAAGGGCTAGTACTTAAAATTACATGAGCAAAAAACATAAATAGAAATCAACAGATTGGAGATTTCATTTGCATAGCCTAAAAAATATTACCTATCACTGGGAAAAAAAAAAGGCACAAAGTTTTAAGCAGGGCTGTTTGCTAGCACAACACATATCTTCCTTTGGCAGGCATTGATCTATTTTTGACATATAAGCTATAGAGTGTATTAGCTGTATATATTAGCTAGGAGAGTATGAGTTCTCGAAGGAACAGATGGTTATTCCCAGCCTGGACAGCACTTTTTAAGCATTAAGAAATCTATATAACTGTTCAAGTGAATTACTTGGGGTTTGCTATTGCAGTTTTAAAGCACGGTGTAGGCTTAAAGAGCCCCTACCACCAGCAGCCCCCCAACAATAGGAAGTTTCCTTTCTTAAGCCCTCTTCATTTGCCATGCACTTTAAAAATGACAGTTGTCGTCCCTGTGAAGATTAGAAGATCCATGTTGGGGATGTCACATGCTTTGATGGTAGTATTGCCCCAGGCGTTTGTCATCCAACCTACAGGGATAACAATGTATAATGGTGGTGCTTTTTTCAGAACACTGTAAGTATACAGATATTATTAAATTTTACAATTACCACAGGGAATGAATCAAAGCCTCCAATAAGCAAATGAACTATATATTATCGCCCTGCCTTTATAATTTTTGTTCATTTCCATCTGATTGCATTTCTGTTATCACTTAGTTGTTTCTCTGCATGTAGTTTTATCTAATTTCTCTTTATTTCAGTCACTTGCAGAGGAGATAAATGGATTACTTCCGACTAATTGCTACTTATTTAGAAACCATCAACCTTCTGTAAGAGTTTCAAATCAGTGGTTTAAGCTAGCTTTTACTATCTGTGGTATTTATCTTGAAGCCTTTTATCACTGAAGAGTCTGTTAATAAGTTGTTTTCATAGAGCCACTTTCAATTTTCCTTTACCTGGTCTGCCAAAATTTTTAACAGATTATGGTAGTTAAGTAGATAATGAGATATTTACTTCTTTTAATATGTATATGGATTGAAATACCACTGATAGACCTGGCAGCTGCATGGATTTGATTGTAAAGTGTCTGACAGAGAGAGAACTAGAATAAAAATAAATATTGCATTATCTTGATTTCCCGTCCTCATGTGATGGAGGAATGCATTATTTATCTAATTGAAGGAATGTTTAATTAAATGAAGAGTACTTAGTAATACTGGGAGTGTAAACAAAGGATAAATGACAAAATGAGCTAACGTCAGCTAAGATGGTTTAATTTACAAGCGTTGTACCCTTTTGGATAATTATTGCAGAATGTGTTTGTACATCAGAATCAATGTATCCAATCTATATTGAACAACATGCCAGTTTCTCATCCCGATTAGCAAGCTTTCTTCTTTTCCCAGTGCAACTGGATAGCAGGTTCATGGAGCCTAATTCTCACATATCCATTTGCACAAATTTTCTGGGGGATTCATCTATTCTTTCCTCAGTGTGAAGGTAAAATTCAGCTTCCTATTGCTGATATATAAAAAATTTTTGAAGTTGTCATGGTTTTAAACCATATTCTAATCTCAATGCATTGAATGACTCCCGAGTGGGAAATGGGATTGTCACAAGCTACCTGAAATGAATCTTCAGCAACACAAAGTGCCTAATTTAGTTTTCTCACTCATTCTAATTGATGTTCACAGCAATAGATCCAGCATGGTAACCTCAGATGAACACAGTCCCAGTTATAGTTCAAATCAGAGGAAAAAGCACAGCACAGGAGTTAAAAAATTTACAGGTCATTTGCCCTCTGAGGAGGTAGTTGACATTTCACAGTTAAAATATAGCTTTCCAGAGTTGCAAGCTTTATTTGTTGAAGGCTTCCAAATAAGTGGACAGAACACAAAGATTCTGCAGGATCTGGGATGTGAATTCGGATGAAAAGTATGTTCCTTGTGAAAAAGTCTTTATCTTTGCAACCAGCTACCTCAAAAGACTCAGTGAAAGCCCTAAGACGTAATTAGATCATGGAGTTTGATCCCTGCCAAATTCATAATTTAAGTCAATGCTTAAGTCACATCTCTAACAACAACAACAACATAAAGGAACTGCCATTAGTGCATGGAAGTGATGCTTTCATGTGCTAATACCTTGATCACTCCAATTTTCAGTTAAAATCTGGACTCAAGAATTCCCAACTAAATCCTGCATCTAAATGAATTCTCTCAGTGATGGCTTTTCCTTAGCTGTTTCCATTTCTTAAAGATTTTTTTAAAATCCATTACTACATATTTTGCAGTCTATTAAGTGTTTTATGCTAAAGTAAAGTTTAGAAAAAGTGTATTTTGCCTAAGGTTAAGTAACTCTTTGTTCAGAACTTGCTTCAGTAGATCAAGCTTCCCAGCATATCCATTCTTCCTAGGCACTCCCCATCTTTTACAAATACAGCAAAATAAACATGAAGGAATATCATCAAGAAAAAGATATGCTGCTTGTGTAAGTAATTATGTCCCTTGTTAGTTCACTATAAAGTAATTTTCTTTTTTTTCCCCCTACTCTTTACATTTCTTACATTTCTAGCCCTGGAAGGTATTTTTACTTAATTTTGTTTAGAAATTTGAAAAGCAAGAGAAAGTGAGGGATGATTACAGACTTTATTTAAGGTTTTGATTTTGGTTTCTCTCTGTTCTTATATCAAAGATAAAATGGAAGTGGTGGTGTCATGTTCAGGTAATGAGATTTTATATTAAAAAGAATAAATTAAGCTCATAAAGCCAATGGCAGGAGGGACATGAGGAACCATTTCTAGCTCACAAAAAGGACTTTATACATTAATGCAGTGAGCATCAAGAGTTATTAGGAGTTGAAATTCAAAGCTCAAAGGATGTCAAGTGCTTCAAAAGCAAAGGCTTATTTTGTATTGTTTATATTTAGAAGTGATATGGAGCTCCCTTGAAATATTTTACCCATGATGTCAAAAATCAAAAGCATTAGGGGAAAAAGAAGAACTTGGGACATTTTTCTTGCAAACAAGAGTTTTGTCTGTGACACACCAGAGGATTTCTCCGAGGTACAGATTTGTACACAGCACTGCTTACCAAAAAAATACAAACATCCTCTCAGCTTAGCTGTGTGTTGTTGCTTGCCTAGAAAATTCATACTATACAGAAAGGTTTTACTGTAACATTCACAACTTTTTTTTTTTTTTTTTTAGTAAATCCACAAATCCTGGAGTATCGGTATGTGGTCATTTTTTAAATAGATATTTTTTTGAAAAGCTGTGTGACATTTTTCTTTAATGGCTGATTTTTTTTTAATGTCAGCTACATTTTTAAAGCATGAGGCCTGGTTGTAACTAGCCTCGGCACTGCTACTGTACATCAGACTGTACTATTTGATCATTAATTTATCACAGTTCTAGCAGTTTGTTTGACAGGTGATAGTGCTTTCATCTAATGGCTACACAGCAAGTGTGTGGTGCACTAAAGAGTGGATGCTACTGATAGAGTTAGAAATCAGCAGACAACAGCCACTTTGCAGAGCTTTATCGATTTACCAGAATCATTTAAAGATATGAAACAACTGGAATAATGAATGCCAATTCAGCTTACTGTAGGGTTTTTCTTATTTAGTTTGAACTATATTAATATAGTGTTGTTGCTAGTAGTGTTTTTGTTACAACTATTTGCAGCAACAAAAGAAGTGCAGAAATCAAGATGCAAGTTTGAATATTTGTACTAGAAATACAGTCTCTGTGTTCAGTGCAGCTTAGGAAATAGATGCTTGGCAGAGATATGAGACATACTGGAGTTTTCTAAATACTTAACCACTAAATAAAGCTTTTCTTATCTGCTGAAAATGTTCTCTGAATTAGGTGTACAAATATGAATATTGCATGGATGGGAGGAGCAAAATAAGGCACCTTTTGCAAGCATAGCGAGATTCTTGGGGCTGTCCTGTGCAGGGCCAAGAGCTGGACTTGATGGTCCTTGTGGGACCCTTCCAAATCAGGATATTTTATGGTGCTCTCTTTACTTTTGTCCTCAAAGGGAAACAAGCTGTTTAACCCCTCACGTTTTGTTGCCCACTTTGCTGCTGGCACCACGAGTGCTGCTGGAGGTGTGTGTGCTCCAGCCGTGCTTCTGCCAGGGCAGCACACCCATGGCACAGCTCAGCCACCTGCTCCTGTGGGCTCTGGGGCTGAAATGTGGCTGCAGAGCTGCTCTGCCGAGATCCTGGCAGGACCTGGGCTGCAGCCAGACTGTTATGTGTGCATGGAAATCTGCACCTTTGGCTCCTACCCCGTGGGGCAGTTGTGTCTGGGGGCCTGGTGTGGTTGAAAGCCCAGATTGCTGCACTTATGCCTGTTTGCCAAAGGCCTGTCTCACAGTTGCTCTTGGTTTGGGTAAGCTGGCAGGGAAGGTGTGTTAGCATGAATCCAGTACCCTGTTTTATTGCAGCAGAACCTGATACCCCATTCCAGCAAGAAACAGTAACCTGTAAAATGTTAACAGCCCTTCAAACTCAGAGACTCTCAAATCCTGAAGCTACACTAGGTCTTACTTGAAATTATGTCAGAGGTACAAAGGGTGCTTTGAATTGTAAAGTCAGTGCCAGCAGACTTCTGCCCCTTATGTTGACAAGTCAGCTTAGGCTAAAGCACAGATGACTCATGGAAGTTAATTAATTTTCTGAGGTGCTGATTGCTCATATATCCCACTGAAACCAATAGGGAAACTCCCACGTGTTGTAGTGGGAGCTGGAAACTGGCCATGCTGTGTTGTGGGACATCCAGAAGAAGTGGTGCTGCTTTTTGTAGTGGAGACAGTGGGAGTTCCTTACAAACATGAAGGAACCCGAAATAATACCAAATGAAATTTTATTTTCCTCCTCCTTGGTGTCTGTTACAAAAATCACAAGTAAATAATAAACACAAAAGTTTGACAAACATATTCGGTATTTATTTTAAGCACATGTGCTGCCTCATCTCCTTTTAATTGCAAGTCGGAGGAACATTGATGCCTGGGGGGTGGCCATGTACCTAGTCCTGAGTGAAATGATGCTATTAATATCAAGTTACTACTATCCCAGGTTTGGGCTCTAGGACTGTAGTAGCCCATCAATGACAATGCGTCTATGTAAGCTTTGCTGCAGGAGGGACCCCATTCCTTGGCATCCCATGTCAGGAAGTCATCACCACTGAAGCTGAGCATGGTGATCCTACTAGTTCTTCTCAGGAAGAGGTGCCTAGTTCTTTTCAGGAGGAGCTATAGGCACTGCCAGGCCTGTGCTACAAGGACAGCAGACAGAATGATGACAGAGGCTGACATGACACAGAGCCCGAGGTCAGCCTTTTACTGAAACTACAAAAATTTACACTGGTTCTGGAGTAGACTGAAATATGGGGTCGATGTATAGCAAAATATGTTGAATCAGTAGAGCTGATACAGGGTGGATCATGAACAATTTTGCTGTAGACTTTTAAGTTCCTGTGGTGTCAATCTGTCACATTTCCAACATATTAAATCTTGTTTGGTTTGTTTGAAAGAAAGTTGTCCAGTTACTTCTAAGTAAAACCTAGTTAAATGTAATTGGTATTAAAGTGAATGTGATATCATCTGCTCTGCTGAGGAATTAAACTGTTTTAGTAATAGCTTAAAAAAAAAAGCAAAGGAAAAAGAACTGTGCTTTCATCTTGCCTTCTTTCCCTCAATGATGACTTGCTAGTTAGGAATTACTCAAAGTCCTGTATAAGCTGCAAATCATGTTCTGCCTTTCCATTTATCTTCTTGCCTACAGAACCACAAGATAAAAATACCCTGGACGTGCAATTCCCTTAATCTTCTTGCTGCAACTTGCCAATTCCCAGTCCAGCTCCTCCTCCTTCCTCTGAGTGGCAGTTCGAGGGGCAATCTTTGCATTTTTGGCTATCATGTTTACAGGAGGTAGGATGGGTTTCCCCACAGCCAGCCTGGTTATAAATAGTTACTTGCCTGAATTGCATCCTTGGCTGGTGGTCTGAAAGGGCGATGGCCATGTGATGGAGTCATATCTTGTCTTATCTCCTCTCAGAAGTACTGTCTCTGGTTCTGCAAGGTCTTTCCTGGAAGATCCCGCTCATATGATTTCACCATGAATTCCAGAGGCATTTTCACTGTGATGGCAGTGGAAGTGCTAAGTGAATTTTTCCATTTGCAGCTGAAGAAGGAGGTTCGGCTCAGGAGAGCAGATTCTCCTCTCCGTTGCTGCTGAAAAACAGGAATAATTCATCTGGAATGAGTGAGGTTCTTCCAGCGATAGCCTTATACCACAGAGATCAAAGTCTGCCTTTCTTCCCTCAAATTCTAAGCTATACTTCAATGAATATGCAAACTGCATTTTTACCTTCTCTTTTCCTGCTCCTAATTCCCACCGTTGAAGTTGTGGCTTGAGCCACAATTAATATCCCCCCTCCCTCCAACACAAATCTTGCTTCCCTCCTGCCCTTCCCACATGAAAATCCCAGGCACAGTTTGTGTTTTCAGTGTGATTAATATGTACATCTACAACCCAAATCCTGAAGCTTCATCCTGGGGCTGCCCATTCCCACTCTTGCCACCCCTCTTGGGGTTTGGCAGACGGGCCAGGCGGAGGGGGTGGCCTACGTGAATGCAAATGCACGGCGGTGGGCAAGCTTGGCTTGGGCCAGCTTGTTTGTTTGTTGCTGCTGTTTCTGCTGGCCTTGCTCATTAGAGCCCAAATCTCTGAAAAACATCTAGCATGATTCATGTAAACACCAAAGACAAGTAGGATCAGGCTCACTGAGGGGAGGGATAAAAAGCGGAGGGGAACAAACACTTGGCAGGGGTCGGCTGCCCGCCATGGCCCGGCGAGGACTGGGAGCGAGAGGTATGCCAAGCAGCTCTTTGTCTCACATGCACATTAGGATAAGTAACATTGCTCCTCACCATCTGTCTCTCTCCATGAACCTCTGCCTCGTTCCCATGTAATAAGAAGATTCATAGAAGTACCAGCTGTGACCTTACAGGGAAGCCTGAGAAACTTTGCCTTTTTTACCAGCACTGGGAGAGTGAGATTTGGCACTGATGAACACAGTTGTGTGTAATTTTTTTGTTGTTGCTCTGTCGCCATCTCTTCCCCCAGCAGTCGTGCAGTGCTCATAGAAAGATGAAAGCCCCCATGGCAGTACAGGAGAGGTTGCCAGCTGCCAAACATGAGTTTCAGTGGGCTATTTTTTTATTGTGCTCTCCTTTATTCACAAGGTGAGGAGGCCATCAGATGCAGCAAATTCCTACTCCCTGCTTGCTGACACAGGTCAAGAGGACCAAAGTAGCAGTGACTAAGGTGAAACAAATTATATCTTTATTTATTAACCTGACACAAGGCATAGAGAAAGGCTGCAAGCCTTGGGGCTCCCTTACAGGCACAGAGATGTGTTCCCCTGTGGGTTAAATATAAGCTGTGTCCCTGATGCTACATCCACAGGATGTTTGGCAGGTGAGGTTGCTGGCAGCTGAGCCCATGGGCACAAGTTGTGCCTGTGACTGTTGTAGGTGCCTGTGCAGCTCTGGTGCAGGTAAATTTACAGTCAGCTTTTCCATAGAGCACCATTCAAGACCTTCTGTTTCACACATTTGTGACAGAGCAAACTCAAAATTCCCCGACCCATAAATTTGTGTTGACATCTGTATGAATGACTCATTTTTAATTCAGAATCATGCTGAAAAATTAGGGTGAAAAGGTTTCAAAGCAAGAATTGCTTGTTTGGCTAATCAAAATCTTAAGTAAGTAATATATATGGATTCAGCTAAACCATGTAATTTAAACTCAAATTAAGCACTTCATCTTCTAACCTGGTTTTCATACAGTGAAAATAACTTTCAAATTGAATTTTTTCATTTTTTATATCAAAAGAAGCATTTTTACTTTTGCATTAAAAACAACCAAGTGAAAATATTATCCACTTGGCTATCAAAGAATATTGCAATAGATATAAATCTACATTTTTTGCTGTTTAGAAAGTGTGAAATAACAATAGTTCCATATTATAATTTTAAGGCAACCAAAATTCCACGGATATTTTTTCTAGATAAAAGTAAGTTTTCAAAAATAAAAGAATTAGACAAAAAGAACTGGAAATTTCCCTCCTGAGCATCTACATTTCCTGGGAAACTCATTATAACAGTATATAACCAGTTTCTCCAAACTTCATAGTCGTCAGTGATGAAATATTTCAAAAGCAAGTCACCCTTAAAATTATTCAAAAATTTAGAGCAAAAGTTTATTGTCTCCCTCCCTTGCAATTGTCATGCAGGAGGAACTTGGCTTTTCACTGGGACTGTAGGAGTGTACGTTACTGAGACACTTGAAAATTGCACCCAATATCACCAAGAGCAGCAGATGGATCTGTCAGCTGTTTTGCTGAAAATGGTGAATATCTTCCCTGGAACATTCATAAGTTGCCTGAGGCAAAATTTCACAGTGGAAACAGTGAGATTTCTCTTTACATAACATTCCTAGTACTCACGAAAGTCTAGGTCCCCCCCCGGCCGTCAGGCTCAAATACCCATGAAGCAGATGATGATGAATAGGCACAGCTGGGCTCTGAGAAGGGCATTTCCAGGAGCCCTCAGCCACAGCCTGACCCAGGCCATCAGAGCTGCAGCAAACAGCAAGTGAACAGCGCCTTCAGAACTTACTTTTGTCACACATTTTCACATTTAGGTGGAGACTGAAGCAGGCTCTGGTGGTGACTTTGTGCCTCTCTCCTTCCATGGAGTCCTAGCAGCAGAACAAGCAGTCTTCCTCCTGTGGTCACCTCAAGAGCTGTACAGGAGTGTCTAAGTCACGAGTTGGAGGTGTGCCAAGTCATGTGTCATAACGTATTTACTGCCTTTGATTGATGATTTCCACATCTAAGAGGAGAGCTGATCACAGCTGTGGGGCTGCAGGGGAATCTGCTGAGCACGTGAACATATGTAGGGCCCCAGGTAGAGCAACTCTGGGGCCTCAGAGAAAGGGGCCACTCTTTGCATTGCAGAGAGGAGAATTTTAACAGTACACCTTGGCACATTTCCTATCCATTGGGAGAGCTCAAATTGTCTTACTGCAAATATTTGTGAGCCTGATCCAGGGCCTTTTTTGTTGGGCTTTGTTTCAAACAGTATGAGTAAGAGCTGATCATGTTGGTGTTCACCAGAATAAAACAGTTCCCCTGAATTTGTTCCTACATTTTAATGTTTGCTCATAGATACAGTGCAAACCTGGCTCTACAATATTCCATTGGAAATAAAGATTGCAGGAAATAAAGAGCAGCCTGTATTTAACAAAGGGTTATCTACGCTTTCAAGTTAATTTGTTATTAAGGCAAGGTATGAAATTAAAATGCAGTAGCTGTCTCTGAATGCTCTGGAATAAGAATATCTTTTGTTCAAAAGGATGTTAAGTGGACAGATGTCAAGTGAGATTTGGCCTGGTAGAGCTACTGTTATAAAAGGACCTTAGGAACCATCTTAATTATAATATTTTTTTAAGTTTATTTTTTATTACTGTTTTTTTAATGCATTACAAGGTCTGTAGCTAGAAATAATGTTTGAATCTCTCTCAACTTTCACTAAATGAAATACTTACTACAGAAAGGAAATCAGAGGTGTTTCTGAGAGTGGGGTTTGTTATGGGCCTCATAAATGTTTGAAGTTGTTAGGAAAATTTGCATAAAAACTGTATAGGATTCCAGATACTTCTGTGGATCTTACACAGTTTTGATAATTCCTTTTCTGATGGCCTTGGAAATTATTGTTTATGAGTTTGCATATTGCTATTGTAGGTAAAAAAGAAGAGACTATCATGTGTGCACTTAGACCAAGGGGGATTTCCATACAGTTTCCAAGGTTCAGCTCCAACTTTTGTTAAATCTTATCCTTGGAAGCCTGAAATATTCAGTGGCTTTGTAATCAGAAGCATTTGTACAGCAGATTTTAGTCTTATCTCTCCATTGAGCAAAAGTTATTTTGAACAAAATTCTAGACCCTAAATGGAAGATTTAAGATATTTGGCATCAACTGTGTGAGATACAGGCTCTGGGTCAAGTTTTGAACTCAAATTAATAGGGTAATGGCTTGTGTGATTAGTCTTAATGGGACCAGACTCCTTCCTAATCGGAGAGCTGTTGAACAAGTGCTTGCAAGTTGAAGGGACTGCAGTCTGGTTGCTGGTAAATCAGCCATGTCTTTTGAGCAGAAAGAATGAAAGCTCTTGACTCAGGCTGCCATGAATTCCAGTTTATTTGAAATCTGATTGGAAAGTTTGCAATGTGACTCAGTCCACACAACCAAAACAACAACAATATCTGGTGAAATTCCTCCTAACAGGCTTGGCTGTTTGCACTGTCTGTCATCTGCTATGGAATTGGGCTTTCTTAGGTGGCTAAGTGTTGAGAGGGCCCAGAGTGGGTGAGAGCACCTACCAGGAAAAGCTGTGAGCAGCAGCTCAAGCTGAGTAAAATAATGGGGGTTTGGGCATCTGTGAAAGTGTGAAAAGTTTTAAGGCTTTCCTCTAGTGTCTTGTTTTGTCTAGGGAAACATATGGCAGCAAAATGGATAATATTTTATGTTCAAAGCAGACATCTAATTGCATCTCCCAACCACTGGGCTACAGCATACTTACCAGTTCTGTCTCCTATAACCCAGTGAACCACTCTCATTTACTCGTGTGTGAAACACAGTGCTGCACACACCACATCCCTCTGCTCTGGTGTGTTTGTAGTAGGGACTTAGATGCACATGCCAAACTTGCTTGTAACATGGGCATAATAAAGCAGAGGGAAAAATTCTAAACAAATTATTTGGAGTCTGATTTCAGCTCCATCTGCACTAACCCAAATATGGATCATGAAAATGTTTGTTCCTTTGGGAACCTGTCCTTGCTGCATGGGCTCCAAATGCAGGCAGAAACAAAGGGGTTAGAGAATGAAGGAAAATAAGACCAAACGTCCTTAGGCTTTTTTTTTTCAGAAAAGAAAACAAACCCTAATCCAAACACATAAATCTAAAGAAGCTTATCCTGATTCAGATAATAAATGCAGACCATAATTGTGCAAAATAGCAAAGGGAATACTGTTCCTGCCACTGGATGCTTAGGATATCATCTGCTGAACCTATCTCATAGTCTTCCAGGCTCTGAACCTGTCTTGGGACTGAGACAGTCACTGATGATACAGCTGCAACTTTGATCCAGTTTGATCTTTACTCTCTGCTTTGCTGTGTACTGTTACAGCCTAAGTCTTCACAGGTAGCTGAGGATCACCAGAGGAATCTACAGTTTCTGTTTGGTTTTTTTTTTCTTTAGAGGGGTTGCATTCCTTTTTCTTGTGTAGTGAAAGGGATGGTGAAAACCTGGGAATGGTTCTACTAACACCAAAACCAGCAACAATAACATCCTGACTGACTGTGGAAGAACAAGCTACTTAATTAAATTTTTCTACCTTCCAATCTACCTACTCCCTGTTCAAAATGAAGTACTCAAATTTGTTACTCCCAACTGACAATGTGAGCAGGTTTAAGTTAGGTTGGAGTCCCATGTCACCACTGGGAATGTGATACCTTTGCAACTTCAGGGTTTCTTTTCTGCAGACATGATCATGTTCCTTGCCAGCAGCTTTGGTCTCTGGGCTGTTCACAAGAAGGATGCACAAACTCATGCAAATGGGTGGCAATATGAAAGTAAACTTCTGTTTTTGCAATTTATGTTCCTTTTGTCAGAGTTATGGTAAAAAACATGCCACAAAAAATAGGTGAACAGTTGCAGCATTGAGAATTTTATGTTGGATTAGGAATCCAAATTCCAAATGGGATCCAAGGGAAGAGGTTTATTGCTGTGCTCATTCAGGAGAGTCGCCAGACTATGTAAAATCTGAGGAGAAAAGAAATTCAGTAGCAGTTGTGAGCAAGAAAAGAGTATTTTGTGAGTTGGAGAAGGGAAAAAAAATCTGATACTAAATTGAGAAAAAAAATCAGTGTGTGGAAATCAAATGTATCCAGGACAGTTAAAGGAAACATAAAGGTAGTTATTAGACAGAATGATATGGGGAGAAATGTAAAAAACATGAAAGATATGGCTTTTAGTTTTCACTTTTGAGGGGTTATAACTTCAAAAGAAACCCACTGAAAAAAAATAAAATGCTTCTCCCTCGTGCTGAAGTGATTTGGCCCTAGTTGCCCCTGTTCTTTTCATAATTTTGTCCTCTGGAGGGTTCAAGTCCTCCTAAAGCTCTCTCCAGGCAGCCACTCAAGCTCATTCACCTCAATGATTAGCGAGAAGCCTGCGGTGAACTGAAATGTTATAAGGAGCCTATCAAGGAACTCATCGCCAGCCAAACAGATCCCTGCCTTGGCAGCATTCCTCTTCCTGGCTCGTGAGATAAAAGGAGGATAGGTAAAGGTAAGCATTTCAAAGCAAGCAATTTGGGTCTTAAAATATTTGGTGGAATTATTCAAGAATAGTTCATTTATGTGGAAGTAACGTCTGTGTGTTGCTGTCCAGGTCAATGAAAGCTAAAGTCTGACGCTGGCCAAGCAGGTAAAAACGGGCTGTGGGCTTCCTCAGCTTACATACCTGGGGACTCTGAGCTTGACACATGTGTGGGGAGCAGGATCAGGGACTCACAGGCTTTTTAGAATCAGCTCTGCTGTTGTTATAAGTTGGACTAAACTCCCCAATGTCATCAGAAGATCACAGCATGTGCTTCAGGAGTGCTGATGTTTCTCTTTTCTGACTCAGGAGCTTCTCCCTTCCCAGCTGCCCACCCTGTGCCAGAGGCTGGCCTCTCAGCCAGCCCAGACCTCCTCCCCACCACAGCAGAACCCAAATGATGGCAGTGGGCCTCCAGTCAGCTGGTGGATGATATATTAAATATTGGCTGTTCTTTCAATACAAAGTCAATGTTCAGACATCCAAGTTTTTAAAATGGCTGAGGTGTTGGGTAGTGAGATGCGAGGAACCTGCCAGCTCTCAGCTGTGCTGCAGTCATGCTGAGCCAGGGATTTTGGCAGAAGTCTGCTGCTGTGCCTGAAAACACCCAATGCATGTTGGGTGACAAGGCATCTCCTCCTGGCTGGTTATTCTGGGCCACTAACATGAGGCTGTTTACAGGGGCTGAACACTTTCAAAACCAGCTCCTACTTAGGGCATGGCTAATGACCCCTCATCCTGAGCAGGCTGTGAGTGCCAGCAGGTACTGATCACATTTCTGAAGCCCACAGGGCAAAGCATGGAAATCTCTGCTGAGCATCTGTGTAAGAACTAAATGCAAACATTTATGAAGGCTTAGCAGGTCCTGTTCCTGAGAATCTGATTCTTTGTTTAAGACCTGTACGCCAAGTTGTCACGTGTAAGGGCTCAAGCTTCAGTAGCTTATTGAAAAGAAGGTGCCGAGAAAAGGTTGTTAGTAAAGTTGCTTTCTTCAAGCTGAGAAGGAAAGGTACAGGAGCTAGGCTTTCAGTGGGGTTGGTTGCTAAGACTTTGGCAAGTGCAGGCAAGCTGAGATTGTGTTATCATTTCACACAGTGTGGTGAACGTTTTAGACTTAAATTGTAGAGATCATTATCTGCAAGCTGAAAATACTTGTTGATATGCCCTCACTGAATGGACATGTCTGCATTGAAATACAAAACAACCCTCCTGGGATGTATTATCTCCAACTCTGAAGGTGAATGAAAAGGTGAATAATCTATTAGACCAGCAGTAGTTTGGAAACCATGATATATGTAGTTAATGGCAAATAAAGGCTGAGTTTCTTTGTGTGTAGTGACCTTGGGCAATTAGGCAATTCAGTATGATTCATATTGTTATGGAGAATTTCTTACTTTTTGAGGAAATTGGGTATGGACATCTGCCATCCAGTAAAGGAACAGGAAAGGATATCTACCCATAACTGGTGTTAATAAGTTTCATCCTCTAGTATTTCAGAAAGTCTGTTTGACAGAACTTGCAGAAGTCCAATGCAGGCAGTTTTCTGAGGCCTCTGTAAAGCTGGGTCATGCACCACATTAGTACTGACCTAGCATGAACAAGCTTGCACTCAACACAAAAAAGCAGGTGCAGAAATGTGAATCCAGATGCCATTCCCCTCTCCATGTACCAAAGGGACTTCTTTGGTGGACTGGGGAAAAAAATTGAGCTCTATCTTCAATGTCAGTTTGAGTCCTATCTTTGTTTCCTGCCATTTTGCTGTTGGATTCCATAGCACACTGTGTGATTTTACTGGGCTCGTGAAATGTAAATACTCCAACTTAAAAATCTGTACCCTAAGGATATTTCAAAAGGGGGGATTCAGGAACTGGGGAAGAAAGGTTTCATGAATTTTGCAAACTTTTTCCTTTAAGTGCTTTTTTTACACTTGACTGACGCTTACGAATTACTTACACCATCCACTATAATTTAATGCGTTACACAATAAAGACTATCTGCTGTTCTTTGTGTATTTCAATACCAATGCTTTCCTTATCTATTTTTCCCAGCTTGCCATTTCGTGCAGTAGAGGTTCTGTCATGTGATATTACTCTGCACAGAGGGAAGTTGGAGAGCCCTGCATGCTGCTTTACTCCACTGGTAAGCAGTCACAGGATTTGCTTTGGTCATAAATGAAGTTTCACAATGTGGGTCTCTCTTCTCCCTTGCATGTTGGACATGGCATTTCAACAACTGAAAATTCAGTGGTTGTCAGCTGAATCAGAATTCAAATTAATAGCTAGTGTATTTGTTTGGAATATTTTCAGCCCCAATATTGATTTGTAGGCATTTCAAACTACACTCACTTGTAAATGCTGGTGTGCAATTTTTGTTAACATCAGGGAGGACACAATTAGCATGCTGAGAGAAGGGTAGACTGTATTTCCTGTCTTTTAGATTTTACTGTTTTCACACAAGCTTGGTGTAGTATTTTTTACACTCTCAGAGACCTTTGCAAAATTAGGAACTGTTGCTGCATAAATACTCATGTTTTATACTGCTGTATATGTATTATCAAAACACCCCAACTGTTGTTGGCCATACCTGCATACATCAGTTACCTAATTCCTACCCCTGTGGCTCTGTACCTGTTTTGCTACTCTTCTGAAATACTTTGCAAGGGGAAAGTAAAGTAAGGAATATCTCAGGGTAGACTCAGGCTACAGAGTTGAGTCATTGTTAAGAGATTAAGAGATTTATTCTGATTTGACCTTTATCTTTGTCTTCATTTGGCAGTTCATTCCATCTTCACATAGTTAACTAAAACAGCTTTCTATCTGTATTTGGAAAGGAGTCTAGGCACACATTTTTAAGTGGTATAAGTAAAATAAGAAAAATCCATTTCTTATGTCCCTGAAATACTTGAGCAATTAAATTTTTCTTCCACCCTCTCACCCTGTATTTTTCCAGTGCCTTTAACTTCAGATTTAGGTTTGGGCCCCTTTCCAGGAGCTGGACTTCTCAGTAATGGGTGTGATTTGTCTCATGTGGGAATCCTGAATAAAATTACCAATAACATACAGTCAATTAAATGTTTCAACATACACATCATTTAGCCACTCAGTAGGGAAATGCTCTCTGCCACATTCAAGGAATGGTAATCGATACATGCTCACTGGTAACATGTCTGAAAATATCAAAACACTGTAAGGAGCTGGGTGATGTAGATGACTTTGTCTTAGTAAATTGTAGTCTGAGAGCTTGGCTTAGCCTGAATCAATTCCTGTCCCTGCTGTTGAAAGGCAAACTGTTGAGTGCTTTAGTTGCTTCTGACTCAGCATCAGAAATCATGAAGTGCCCCTTTCTTGGGAGAGAAGCAATCTGGATGCAATCACAAAATGAGCAGGACATGTTGTCCTATTGAGACAATATTAAGGAAAAAAAGTTACATTGAGGGGAAAAGAATCACAATCAGGTCCAGGGGTGAACTAACTGGATGTTTTCACCTCTTGAAATGTCATACACTGACATAGGCAGGGTAACACTGTGAAAAACAAGCAAACAGCCTGTTCACAGAAGGGAAGTTTCAGATCTGTGCATCTGTGCCTTTCAAGGAGATGCAAAAGGTGATTTGTGATTCTGGCTAGTTGTAATGTGGAGGAAAACACTGAGCTTTGGCTGTGGAAAAGTTGTGAGTGCCAGGGGAGCCCAGTCTTCTGGGCCTGCAGAGCTTCACTTGAGCCCCTTCACTCTGCAGAAGGGTAGGCAGGTGGGAAAAGGGGAAAATCTCTCATCTGTGTGTGCTTACAGTCGACATGCTGAAGGCAGCATGGAGCAGTAGGCTACTAAGAGAGGTGAGAGCAGCATTGTCCAGAGTGTTTAACCACTCTGACCCATTCATGCTGTGTGTAGGCACCCTTTTGGCCAGTGCTGAGGGGTAAAGGAAGGTGAAGCTTCTTTGTGCTTTTCCTTTAGATTTGGTGGTCAGGCTGCACTTGCATTCGAACACTGGATATATTTGAGTTGAAACATGGCTATAGGCCAGCTTATGAAATACCAGATAGACACTGCCCAGTCTCTGTCATGTGAATAATTTGACTAATGCCTACTTCTTTCCCTAATAAATTAGTCTCCTGCCTCCCAGTGAGCAGGTAAAGAGTGAACATAAAGTTGCTTTTATGGCTGAAATAAAATGACTAAGATGACAAATGTGGGTGAGGATCTGTCAGAGTTCACAAAAGAGACAGAACCAACCAAGCTGATTTCCTCAGCTGTGAATACTCAAGTCAGACAAATGTATAATGCATCAAACTCTTTCTAACGTGTATGTGCATCCTCCATGCTGGGACTACACTCCAGGATTTTGAAGTTTAGCCAGTAGCCACTGTATTTCTGATTGTTTAGCACTTGCTAAAGAGGAGCTCAGTAGCAACAGGATGAATTAGAATTTTTGCCCTGGGAAAGAAACACAGAAAACAAAAACAAAACCAGATCAGTAGAAAGCCTTTTGGAATAAGTGTTATTTTATTGAGGAAAGATCTAAAAATATCAGATATGGGTATATTTTTCTGTACAAATTGAAGTGTGACCTGAAAAACAATGCAGTTTTGTAAAAGTTTGTTAAAGTAGATGTGTGTAGGAGCGACTTGAAACAAATTAATGGATGGAAAACTAAGCATGTGGAGAAATCAAAAATAGCACAAAGTTTTAGGCACCCTGTATGACAAATACTAATACTGCAGAATGAAGCAGACTTTGCAGATGTTTTTGGTGTTTTATAATATGTCCAACTATAAAATCTCTAAGAAAATATATAATTTCTCCATCTGCCCTCCCTCCACTTTCCTCTTTTCTTTCCCTACACCTGAGTGATACTTTCTTTGGGGGAAGAGCCTGGATTTAGACACATTAATTGAGGGTTACACAGTTTGCTCCACTTGCCATTTCAGGAGGCTGCATTAACATCCCACCTGGCAGTGTTGTTTACAAGCAGTTTTGCAACCTTTCCATTCTGCTTCCTTATTTTTGTTAGGCATAGTGTAATGATGCCATATGACATTTTGAGTCTGAGTTGATATTCCCTGCGGTATCTCCTCAGGCCTGTTCTGCTTTGGGGTTTGCATTGCCTGCTCAGACACCCACACACACTGTGGTTATTTTCATTTGTGACTGAATGCAAGCTGCACGCTGGATGTCACAGGAATATGTTTAGAGCTTCCATTGATCTCTTAACTACAAATAATCATTATAGCTGCAAAACAAATAGTGGATCAAAACTGTGGGAACGTGGCCCAGAAGATGCTGCTCACTTTTCCTTCTGAAATGCATGATGTGTAGGCTGAAGGTATAATATGTAAATGGCTGAAAGGATTTTAGCAAGAAATGAAGACAGGATACCATTAGGCAAGAAATTATTGGGAAAAAATAGCTTCATGTCTTTGATTCTTTAAAAGAAAAGGATAAGAAAAAGGTATAGGCAGCCATGGGAAGTTGGTTGGCTTGTGGGAGTCCTCAATGCTCTCTAAATCCCATGCTGTAGCTTTGACTAAACATAGGGGTTTGCTTCTCAATGCTGCTGCTTCTCAATGCAATTGCACAGTTGGCCTGTTCCAATCCAGAGATGGCTGCATCCCATGTAAAGAGTCTGAGGAATTTACAGACATGTCCCATGTTCTGTGGGAATTACATGTAAAACTTGTTCTTAGGCAGTCGTGTAATTGCAGGTACTGGTAAACAAGGCATGGTTTGGAAGCAGAGAAGTAAAAAATTAGATATCAACATGAGTTAGTTATTTGCTGGGAGAAATGGGCTTGGGGCAAGAGTTATTTGAATTTTTTCATCAAAATTATATTAGATTACAGCATCCAGGTTGCAACATCCTGCATCCTTGCACTACCTGGCCTTACTTAGAAGAAAGGAAAATTTGCAAGATCTTGTCAAATATGAATGTTATTTTTATGGGAAGAGAGGTGATCCAATGATCCCTGAATATTCTGGTTCACCTCTTCTCCTTGCACAGCTTTCCTGGGTATAATCCTGAGCAAGTCACAGGTGGCATGTCTGTGCCCACAGTGGGGATGGAGCTGTCTCTTGCACTGCTCCTCAGCATGTAGTCAAACCCTGCTGAGAGTCTGATTTCATAAAGAGCCCAACTTGAACCCAGCCAGGCTCGTGTCTGTGAGCATGAGCTGTCACAGCTGCATCTTGCCACAGAGGATGAGGTTAGGTCAGTGTCAGCTTGGGGAGTCTGCCCTTGTGCTGCTTCAAACAATCCACTCCATCCTTAATGTCTCTCTGCTTTGGTCTTCCCTCTGCAAAGTAATAAATTTCACTTCTTCCAGGAGGTCTGGATAAATGCACTGACAGATTATGGTGCAGGTAGCCACTGCAGTACTGGGGGATTATTTATATATCTGAGGGCTTTAGATGTAGGCCATTGCTCGCTGAAACTTGTCCTTACAGAGCCAGGAATGCTTTTAGGTCCTTCCTAGTAGAAGATCTGGTGTTCCTTAGAAACTGGTGGTTTATGTGTTTTAGATAATTGTTCACAATGATTCCTGTCCAGAAGAAATACGTGGGACATAGCAGCCTCCTCTGGCAGCAGTGTGCAGGGAGCACACAGTCCCTGGCCCTGCCAGCTCCGTGCTGCTGGCCAAGCCCTTCCTGCAGCAGTGGTGTGACTGCTAGTGGTGACAGTGGTGTATCAGTAGCACTGCTCTGCCTTTGAAAAGTGGGGGAAATGTTGATTCTGGAGTTCATTCCATCATATCATAATTGGTTTGGGATAATTATTGAATGTGCAAGAGCAGCTTTTTTTCCCCCCTGCAAATGAACTCTGGTTGGTGTCACACTATTTTGGTTTTATTTTCTGCTTAACGTTCCACTGTAAATGCAGCTCCTCTGAGGCTTGAAGTGAGACAAAACTGAACCAAAGTGACTTTGTTTTCTGTGTGTAAAAGGATGGACACTGAGTGATAATGACATATTTTGCATGTGAGCAGCAGGTGCAAGACCAAGTGTCTACTGCGGATTAAAGTAAATATGGGTTTTTTTCTATATTTAACTGATATGTGACAAAGAAACAATGTTTAAATGTCACTTTCCATGGGTTTTTTGTGTGTCTGTAATTATACATTCTAATGTGCCAAGTAGCTACTCACTGAAGTTCAAATTTACATAGTAAAGTTGTGCATAACAAGGCAAACAAGATACAGTCTAGCATTCATCTCCACGCATCTGGGCTGCCTCCACCCAGCAGTTACACTACCAACAAATGAATGTTTTCTGCTTTCTTGAGTTCACATAAATAGCTGCAAATTCCTATAATTAACTATGATAAGTCACTCCCCACTATTAAAACAAAGACATGTTTGTTTATCGGTCGTACTTGCATCCACCACTCTTAACGTTACAGTGTCGACTGATGTTTTTTCACTGTGTTAAACAAAGCAGAAATATTCCTGTTGGGCAATGCCAGAGTCCCAGAAGCAGCCTCAAAAGCACAAGCACTGGGCTGTTGCCTGCTGAATGCTCCATTTCTCTGCTGAATGCTGTTTCTTTTCCTTGCCCCCTCTTGCTCCAAAGACAGGAGTGTTTAGGTGGGGAGTTGTGGCTTTGGGGAGCAAGGCATGGCTTGGAAACAGGGGAGTAAAGGCAACTGAAATATTAAGTTATTCCTTACGAGGCCTAAAAGTAAAGCAGGTCCTAAGAACGTCTGATTTTCCATGTATCAGGCCTACATTTAGTCATAGGTTGTTTCTAGCAGAACTGCTCCCAACTTTGCTGCCTGAATTGTTTTTTCTGATATTCAACTAGATTGTGATTTATCACAACTAGGTAGTGATATAAAAAATACTTGTGACACTTTTCCTCTGAAACCTGTATTGTGTTTTGGGTGGGGTTTTGAGGGTGGTTTTGTAAGCTTTTTTTGTGTGGGGTTTTGGAGGCCAGGGGCACCAAATCTTGCACCAGAAACTCAGTTTTCTTCCCAATTCTATTTTTGGCTTTTAAACTTACTCTCAGGGCCTAGTGGAAAGTCTGCTTTACTTAATTCTTATGTACATAAGAATGTCTGCTACATTTTGGGGCTGTGCTCAGGTTGCCTCTACTATAACAAGACTTTTTTTTCACAGCTTTCAATGTTTCAGAAGCAATAAATTGTAAGAGAAGCTGACCACAGAATTAAATTAGGCACCCAAATTACAACTTCCATGAGACACTAAAAAGGCAGAGGTAGGACAATAAGAAATATAACACTGACAGTTTTGTTTTGTCTAAATTTTCCCTGAAGAAGTATTTCATAAATGATGTCAAATTAGTAAACTGGTCATATATCTCTCTCTACATGGAAACAAGATCTTCTGTAGGCCACAGATTACATGGGAGAGGATGTACAGTAGTGGCAGGATGCTGCTAGTCAGAAACTGAGGTCATTCTGTGCTCTGCCACCTCTATACCATCTTCTTCCCAGCATGTGGGCCTGTAAATTGCATTATGAATACAGTAAAAGATTTGCTCTCTAAAGGCAACAGCTGTAATTCAGAACTTTGTATCTGCTGGCTGGAAGAGGTTAATGGTTGACCATCTGAGATAGGAAGGGTACTCAGAAAATGCCTTGTGAAATTTGGGGCCACTGATGGTTTAGTGGTTGCTAATCATGAAAAACTATGGAAAAATTTTCCTTTTAGCTGGTTCCTTTGGATAGTAAAAATAAGTCCTTCCCTTCATACTTTAAAGCAGACTATATGTAGCTGCTTCCTTTCTTATGGATTTTGTTATACATAATTACCATGCATGAACAGCACGGCACATGGATTATACAGCAAATTCTGTTTTAGCCATGCAAACTCCCAGTGACACTGTGGGCTCTAACAGCTGGGAAGATGTGATTACAGACTTTCATGTTAATATTGGGTGCCTTAATGACTGCTGAAGCTTGTTCCCAGGTCAGCAGAGCTAGCACAGGCTAGCTAAGACTTCATTAAAACAAAGAAATAGTGTAGAGGATTTTCTGTGAAAAATGGAGAAAAATCAACCCATCAAGTTTATTATAATACTGAAAGGGTTAATCCTTAAATCTTCACCCCAAACTGAGGCTGAAGTCACTGCTAGATTCCCACACTCTCCTTATTGCTTGGCCTCTTGTGAAAAGATATTAGCATCATGTTTACACTGATATTTTCAGGCTCCAGAACTCGTTCTGGCCTCCTTGTATTTATGAAGTACTGTGTGCAACATGTGGGAAGAGACTTAACATGTTGTAGCATTTTGAATAAAGACAAAAGGGCAGAAGATGATTCCTCATTTCACATCGAGAAACTGAGGCACAGGGAGCTGTGGTGACCTGCCCCAGAAAGGCTCTATCCACCAGGGATTGCTGCTCCTCCAGCTGGAAGAGTGTCTGGAGTACAACCTCTTGTTGCTGAGCTTGTACATCCTGTAATGGGCAGACTCAGTGTGTGGAGCTCAGCCTCCAGCTGACTACTTTGTTTTTAAATAGAGCTTATCTTCCTGAAATAAATGCAGTCTCCTCTCTCACTCTTCTCTAAGAAACATATTGATAGATCAATGGAATTTTCCAGCTCGAAACTCTGTCTTTGGATAAAAGCAGTCAAAGGGGTTATTTAGAATTTCTGCCTTTTATTTTAAGTCCTGGTTTCATAGTCTTTCCAGGAGAGAGGATAGAAACACAACAGTTTGGGAACATGAGCTTTTTTCTCCTCCCAACTCTAGTTGTGCTCTGGGACCAGCCTATTTTGCATGAGCTCAGTACAGCTGTAAAAGGAAGAACTAAGAAAAAGGCCAACAAACAATAGAGTATAGCAAAAACCCACTTAAAATCTTCCAACTCAGAATACCACAGAGCCTCATTTGTCTGTAATCCTGCTCTATTTAATGGAACCTCTTGTGTCCAATTCTCCTTGTATTTTTATTAATCTTTGTGATTTTCCCTAATGATCTTGTTATAAAGACATCACATCACATGGCACAAGGACAATGCACATAAAAAGTTAAGAATGCATTTAACTACCAGCCATTGATTAGTGTTCTTGATGAGCTTAAATACTACCTGGGAAAGGCTTTCTATCAAATGCAATTGGCTGCAAATGCATTAAGCTTAATGAAAGTCGAGATTTGGGTATTTATGAATGTTTTTCCTAAGAGGAGGTGCTCTTGCCATGAGAATATGAGCACTTGCTATCCAGCCTCCTGCCCCAGTGAGAAGGGGTGGCAAATGGCAATGTGTGTGACCCCCCCCCAGAGCTCAGCCCCAATTCCCACTCCACTTAGTTTGCTGTAAGTCAGGAAAAATACCACTGGTGTCAGTGAAATTAAACAGGTCCTGATAGTTCTTGTGATCTGCTGATGGAGAGGAGATGAAAGGTATCTGTTGGTGAGGAAAATGTCAATCTGAGGGATGCAGGAGATTTTGGGAAGGGACGGCAACCTGGTGTTCTGCAGATCATTGAATTCAGCAGCAGAATCAGGAACAGAGACAAAGTGGTTGTAAAAACCTTCACCAGACCTTCCTAGGAGTTCAGCTGGGATGTGTGTAAAGTGTCAGATGCTCCATGTTAAGCACAGAGAGCACTGTGTGCTGAGAGAAGCATTTTGTCTTTCCCATGACCACTCTGTTGTGACAGATAAGCTACATCCTGCTAAGAGTGCATATGAAACATTAGTGCAGAGCAGGAACGTGCTGCAAACCCAAATATTGGCTTGCCATGGGCAGGTATCAAGTGCACTGACACAACCCCCTACTTGTAGTTTAGCCACAGGAGCCTGCTTCTTCCCTGTCTTTAGAGACACAATTCTAGAAGGACTCCAGAATCTGCAACCTGTGAATCCAATGTCACCTCTTGCTGGACTGTAGTGATGTCTTCAGCTTCCAAATTTGTTCTTCTCTGTTCTCCAGACTCATTTAATTTGTGGTAGTTCGAATTCTGGTTACCACGTGTATTTTGCTTGGCACAATTTTTTCCAAAACCTTTCCATAAAACTAAAAATATAACACACTGAATAAACTACTCCATTACCCAAAGAGAAGAACTTATTACTGAAACTCAGGAAAGTATATTGAGAGGTATTAATTTTAACTTCAGCTTCTGTCATAAAATTCTGAAAAACAAAAAATCTGGAACATGCAATTAAAATAATTGTAGGTGTGTGGATGCCTGCCTCCAAGCAAAGAATCTAATAATACATTAAAACCCTTATTTTTGATTCTAGCAAAATATACAATTATAGCCATACAAGCTGCCATTGCATCACTACTTGGCTTCATGCAGGAAACTTCACCTACTGCTATTTCTACTACATGCCAAGATATTATTACAATTCTTACTTACTTTAACAGGGCAATGTGCTCTCCAGTACACTGAACTGAAAATGACACACACTTTCCTAGTAAGATGGTATTTACTATTGATTTATCTTGCCCTAGAGAGTTCTGGTTAGCATTCCAGTGATAATTGACCCTGCTTTATTTAACTCTTTCAGAAGTGGATCTTTATTTCCAACAGTGTCTTGGTACTAGAAGGAATTGAAATGCTAGTTCAGACAATAAATTTGCAAATGACTGATTCACACTATAATCATCATTTTCAAGATTTATAAGAAAAAAGAGAAGTCTCAGGATATGATTAATTGGCTCATTAAAGTAACAGAGAATGTTCAGATCTAGATTAGGGAGGAATTGTCATCTAAGTTTTCTTAGTACCACCTTTGTTATACAGCAAGCTTACAATTAATGAGCTTTTCAAAATAATACTCTTCAAGAAGGATGCTAACAGGCATCTTTCAAACCATACCTCTTCCAGTACAAATAGTTACCACTGCCTACACCAGAAGAGGAATAGTTTCTTCATATTCCTACAGATGCAGAGCAAATGAACAGTCTTGTACTATTCCCATCCATGGAAGGTTCTTCTGCCATTTCACCAAGATCCCTGTTTGCCCTAAAGCCTTTTAGATTGCATCAGGCAGTGTAATGACAGGCAGCACCTCTTCCTACACACTATGCTTTGCCATGAAGATTTGAATCTCTTAAAATACAATTTGAATTATTTTGAAAAATTTCAAAAACATGATCTGAAAAAATCTTCCAAAGCAATAAAAGTCCTGTGATGGAAACTCAGTGTGCTTGGTCTTTGTCACAGAACTAATACTGGTTTGGGGCATTTACTACAGAGATGGGGCAGTGTGCACCCCCTGCTTTTACCTAAAGGATTTTAGAAAGATGAAATAGAAAATAGAGCATTTAATTGTGGCATCAAAAAACCTTTACTGTTGAATTATTTTTTGGGTATGACCATTCTTATTGTTATTCTTTCTCTAATCTTCCTTTTTACAAGAACTGTATAGCCATTTCTGAATATTCAAGTGACTTAGAGACAATGCCACAAATGAAGCTGCACCCTCAGGGTCTCCATCTATAATTTTGTCATCTCAAGTGGACATGTGTAGGGTTCAGAACACCCCTAAGAGTCTTTTTTAGTTGTCTTAGACTGGAGAGAAGGAATGCATGTAAGGCTTGATGTGTAAATGCACATGAACACAGTTGTGCACAGCTTCACCTCTAGTCATCTGTGTGGGGGTTAGTAGCTCAGAAAACTCTTCCCCTGGGCTTGGGACTGAGGAGTGCACCAGAGCCCAGCAGAGTGCTCAGGCCAGGTACCAGTACCTGGCATCCAGGAGTGCCCATCCCTGGGGTGCAGCTCCTGTCCTCTGCCCCAGCCACTCTTCCCACCTTTCCTCAAAATACTTTGGTATGTCTTGCTTCTGGCATGCAACAAATCACACCCACATCCTTCTTTAACTTGTCCCATTGCCACTGCTCCTTGCTAGGTTTTGGAAATGCTGATTTCTGAATTAGTTAGATTAGTGATACCTTTAGAAATGGCCCTGCTAAAGGGTGATGTTTCTGTCACAATTGCCTCTGTTTTGTATGCTGTCAGATCCAGACACGAGTGTGATTTTATTCCTGCTCTGCCCTCCCACACCTGGAACCACATTTGGATGAGTTTGAAACAGTTGCACTAAAAACTTAGAGGACTTTACTCTTTATGTGACTATGTTGGTCCCAGGCCCTTAAACACTGTAGAAGTGTAGGTCTTGGCTCCTGACAGAAGGATTAGACATATTACTTCTTTTGAATGTAGACTATTTATACATAGGCCACTTTTTTCAAAGGTCTATTATTGTCCCATTCTTTGGAGACTGTGGAGCATTGACCCTGCTTGAGTGAAATCTAAAAATTGCAGATGTCTCAGCCAAGTTATTTTCTGCTCAGTGCTGTTGACATACAGAACTGCAAAGAGTTGCTTTGCCAGAGAGGAGCAGGAGGTGGATGACACCTGGAAGACACTTGTGATTATCCCATGGCTCTGCTGTTGCCCCAAGGAACATGATTCCACTTCCCTCAGCAATGCCCTTCTTCATCATACCGTGCTTACTTGGCTAATCCCAGAAGTGGCAGACATAAATACCTGTAATTAACACTGACAGTTAATGCTTGTGATGTGACAAATGATTCCTCCTGCCTCCCTCTTGAAGCAATCCAGTAATTATCCTGATCCCTATTTTGTGTAATCGCAGTATGTGCCACTCATTTTCCCTCCTAACCAACAGCAACCTTCAGCAGTGGTAATGCACACAGGGTTGCATCTGTGCTCAGATCAGCCAGCTGCCAACATACAACTTCTGTGTGCTAGCACTGTGGTGCTGGTATTTAAAACACAAACCCATGGTCTGAGAGATGGGGCAAAGCAAGGGCAGAGCCTCCATGCAGGTTTGCTACTGTCCTTAGCAGAGACAGCAATGTAACTTACTGGCCCAAGAAACTGCCATGAGGGGTCTCTAGTCCACTGGGCTGCTCCTTCCCATTCATTCCCACCCCAATTTCCTGACTCATTGCCATCAGTGTGCCCACACTGCAGCCTCCATCATCAAAATAATGTGCTGCTTGATAATGGCCCTTGTTTGAAGAGGAGGGAGCAGGAACAGCAGACAGCAGCTCTGCCACTGAGCCTGACACATCTTGCAGCTACACCTGAAGTTCTGCCTCTCATCCTCACCTTAACTTTCAGGGGGAGGCAGGTCAGGCAGTGAAGGGTTAATGTGGAAAAGCAAGGAGCAGCTTTGCTCCCAGGAGCTCACCAGAGGTGACAGGGTAGCTTGCTGCACTTCCTTCAAATATTGGCGAGATGGACTTTTTAAATGCAGGTTATGTAATGTGTTTGGGGACTATTTAAAGTAAATGTTATTGACAGCCATTACATCTGGTAGTATTAGTAAGTATTTAGGGAATTTTTTTAAAGGTGAAGTATTGACAGGAAAAGCTGTAACAGCTACTTCTGGGCCATTACAATTTATCTTCTAAATCAGTCTGGGTTTATGGTTCACTGACATGTTTCACCCTATTACCTACTAAAGGGTGGTTAATGACAATGTGTGGCTACACATGATACTAGAGCATGTGTGACACAGCACGTCTGGGATGCAAAGGCCTTGCAGGGAAGTGCTCCTCTGAGGGAAGCTGTTCACAGCAGGTCTCTGTAGGGCTGCGTCTTAATAGCTACATAATAGAATAGAAAGTTGAATTTCACCTCTCGCAGTGATGTCTTAACTTGAAAATGGGTCAAATTATGATGAATCTTGTGTTTAGGACGAACCTGAGTGTTACAAGTTTCCATACAGTACATGGAGGCAAGAGCTGCAGTGGCTGTGAGTGGCCCGGCCATCCTGCTGGGGGGGAAGCACAGGCTGGCACTTCCTGTTGCTGTGAGATGCAGAGGTTTCTCTCAAGGGCAGTTCTTTCAATTCAGCCCTAGATAAGTCATGAATTGAGGTCACTTTAGGGTTATTTGAGTGTGTGGGTAAAAGCAGTTGGTTACAAACAGTGAAGTCCCAAATAGCATTCACCTCGACAGGAGTCCTTATGCACAACCTTGTTGGAAATGTTTTTGGAAGGAAGAGAAAATAAGGACACAGCACTGCCCAAAATAACTTTGGTCTGCAAATAATCTAAGTTTTGTGTCTTGATCCTTGCTGGGTGTATTTTGCTCACCAATACTATTCTGAGATAGTTTATTCTTTTGCATTTTTTGTTATTGAAACTAAAAACAATTAATATACACCCGAATTCATCTATTTCCTGCTGAAAGGTATTTTCTTCTTCTTCTTTATTCATACAGTTGTTTAGAACTGAGATTTCCTTCTCCCTTCCCATTTCCAAACATCTCCAGAAGCAAAACAGATGTGGATTCACTTGCCCATAGAGAAACCCCACCTTTCCAACACCAACACCATAGACTTTTCCACACATATAGTGGTTGGCCCAGGTGTTTACAACAGGGAGGTTTGGCCATGAAAACAACATTTTATTCCCAAGGTACAGATTTGCCTTGCCTTCTCTTTTAATTTCTGCCCACCAATTCTAGAGACCTTTTCTGGAGGCTGGCAACAAAGAGGCCAATTTATGTCGTCCTGCCTCTTGCTCTTTCAGCATTGAGCTACTTTTTCACAGCCATCTTTTAAATTGCCAGACACCTCCCTTTAATCCTGCTCTTGCCCTCCATTGCTGTAGCTTGGTGGAGTTGTTTTCCACTGAAAGGCAGCCTGCTGCTGGGATGCAGGGCTGCTTTGGGCAGCCAGACCGTTTTCTCCTCCTCCTGTTTGCCCTCGGTTTTCCGCAGCGCAGCGAGAGCCGTGCAGTCCCTCAGTTAACATTTACACTGCAGTCAGCATCCTGTGCCCGGGTCTATTTTCTGCAGACATGTAAATAGAAGCCTTTTGTAAACTTCGTTTAATGATAGTGCTGTATTATGGGTTGTCTAAGACAGTGTCAAGGGATCCTGTTTTCTTTTAACTTCACCGTTTGGGTAAGGTATAATCTACAGTACATCAACACAACACATCTCTCTATTGAGTGTTGAGGTGAGATACAAAGCTTTCAAAGCAGGCAGATTCTTTTACTGTTTCTTGGTTTCCTCAAGCACTTTGTACATGAAAGATTGTTTTCTTATCTCTTGGAAAAGCTTTTGGATGAAATTAACCCCAGTGTAGAGGGTCAGCCTAACAGCCTCTATACTACTTAAGTCCTCCTTAGACCTTATTCTCAGAGCTTAAATTGGATTTGTATGCTGCACAAGGTGCATTTCCTCTCTGTGAATAGGTAAAAATGAAAGATAAAATAATTTATACTTAGCAATGATTTCAGTTCTTGGCTGAATCTATTTTACATGACTTTGTGCTGGGGGAATTCTTAAGAAACAAGTTACTAACTTACATACAACTTTGAGAAGCTCTCCAACAAGCTTGGGGAAACTGGGCCTGCCTGGAGAGGAGCTGGTCACCCCTGCTGCTGCTGCTGCTGCTGCTGCTGCTGCTGTGCTTGGTGCCACAGAAGCACTTGTGTTATCACAGGTGCTGATAGCAAACAGGGGGCAGTGGGAAGAGGACGTGCCACTGAAGGCACTGATCCCATGCAGCTTGTCTAGGGGGCAGTGGCCATCACCCCTCATGCCTCACTTGGCTTCCTGGGGAGTGACACACCCTGGGGCAGTTGACAGAATCCTCAGTTTCTGGCAAAATTCAGGGAAACAACTGCAACTGCTCTCTGAACACTTCTCAAAGAGGAATATTGGTGGCTTCTCACATTGCTTTTTCCCTTTCAACCAACCCCTGCTATTGAATTATACCACTTGGATGTCCAGCTAGAAGAAATTTAGAAGAAATCTTTTGGGAACTATATCAATCTGCAAAAAGTGTTTTTGATACTGCAGGAATAGTCTCAAACTATAGTCTCTTATTTTCCTTCATGAGAGGTCTAGGTAGGGCTATTCACTGTTTGATATCAGGGAAAAAGAAATCCAAAATACTACCCTAATGTGAGTCTGTGTACATCACTGGTTACACACAGGTATATGGGAAAATCATGCCCCAAATGAGCACCATAATGAGGCATTTCTCCATCTTGGCTTTGTCCAACAGTCAGTTGGGGCAGGTTGCCTGACAGCTGCCCATGCTGTCTGTACATTTCAGCTGAGAATATGGTCCTTCTGTTACCAATTAGGTCAGCCTGGCACTGGTCAAGTCAGGCACATGTCTAAGTTCAGGTTGTCATTTTGGACATTTATAAATGGAAACAAAGCTGTGTTTCTCCGTCATGCATCTAAATAAGTTCAAAACCAATGCTAAGTCCATTTTAAGCATTGAGTCCACCCAGTAATCTTATTTCCCTTTTTGGCTAATTATCTTTCTATTATAACGTGTGACCACAGAAGCTTCAATGACAGTAAATCTCTTTCTCTCCCACCTTAGGATGTGAAGCTAACCTACCTTGACCATCTAGTTCAGGAAGTTCATTTGAATGTACTCTTATAGTAGAGGTTGGACGAGGAATGATTCCATTGTAAGCAGTGTGAGTTATGTCTCCATGTATCTGGGCTACAGTTGAAGTGTGAGCTATGGAATTAGGGGCCTCATCTCTGAAAGGATCCACGGGCATCCTCAAATCATGATGCAATAGGCCTTTTCAAATCATGTCTGTCTCAGTGTGGTGAAGAGTTTGTAAGACCAATACTAATTTTTTGGCGCTGGGAAATCCTTTTCTAAGAATTCAGAGTCCAAGGCTGAATGCTTTATAAGTCCCAAATAAAATCATAGAGATGGGAAGCAAGCACATCTGGGAAGGTACTCAGCTCTTTGAAGGATCTGGTTCTTGGAATGTTTTCCTGATTGTACCTAGAGTCTTTTGAGTTTCCTGTACTCAAGGTAGTACACAAAAGCTGAGCTCATAGGAGCAAGCAGGAAAGGTTTGCAGAAGGAGCCTCTGGCACTGGTAAAATACCAGTTCAGGTTAGTGAATTTTGGTTTTCTTTCTTTAATTCAGGTATTTGGCTGTCATTTCTGCCTCATCCACTCAGCTCATGAATGACACATAAGGGGTCTCTTTCCAGTAAATCGCAGCAGCAGCTGCAGTATGTACAAGCCTGCTCAGATACTGGTGGGAACCAAGCCATGGAGGAGTGGAGATTCACACTGACTAATTTGCTGGGAGTGAGCCCCACCCTCAGCTGGAATCCCTGTTAATGCAATAATCATCCAGAACTGGGAGTGTTAATGGCAAAAAAAAAGCCCTGAGAGAACAAGCGCTACAGGAGGAGGTGAAAGATGTGGGCAGATTAAAAAATAGAGTGCCAAATTCTTGGCTAGAGTAAATAAATAAAGCTCTTTTGAAGCTACTGGCGAGACACCAGGTAACCTGACCCAAAATTTGTACAGGTGGGTGAGCCCTTGCAGGACAAACTTCCATATGTTTGTCATTACTTTTAGATATCTCACAGCTGCTCAAGCCCTGCTCTTCCAGAACCTTCCTCCTCTGTCATGCAGAAAAGGGAGTAAAGTGCAGAAGGGTTCTTCTCTGAGATAGTGGTGTTGGTTGGATGAGGAAGGTCTCAATCTCGTTTTCCTTGCAGGTTTTTCTAAGCCAGGGCAGATCAGTGGAAGACACACACAGAAAACACCCTGGAGGGCAGAGCAGCTGGCTGGGGATGGGCAGTGGCAGTCAGAGCACTCTGCTCCCTGCCAGCAGCTGTGCAGGCAGGAGGAGCCCGTGCACAAGGAAGGATGTTGGAAAGTTGGCCTGACATGCAAAGAGATGATTTTTGGTGCATCCTTGCAGCAGTCCTTAAAGCCTTGAAAAAGACTGTCCTCCAGTAATAAAAAGGAAAACAAGTGAACCACAAATCAATGCAATATTTGACTTGGCTTTGGGAGCTATTTCTCTGAAAATGTTTAAGGCTTTTATGAGTAATGCAGTGTTTAGCTTACTGCTAATGTAACAGCTGAAGAAAAATGCATTTTGCTCCCTAACTTGCTTATTAGTCAATGGAAACTATAACCACAAACAGTACAACTCCATTTAACCACTGTATTAAATATTAAACCTGAAACTGTCATTACCAATTATTTTCAATAGGGCATAATGGTTTGAGGGTTAAGTAATATGGACTAGGAGCCAATGGATCAGTCTAATCAAATGAAAGTATTCCTAATGGGTTAGTGCTGTATGGGAAGGAGCAGTGATGCTGAACCTTGGTTTCTAACACTGGGATGATTTGATGTCAAGCATTTTCCTGCTTTTTTTGTTCATTCATGGCTAACTTTAATGCTGTTGACGAGGAAAGTGATTTGAAGAGGCAGAGAGACCAAAAGCCCACAAACTTCTAGATTCACCATGTATATCTTCTGACAGAGCTGAAGGCCAGCATATCACCCCTTTCACTCTGCAAAATGCTTCAGCAAGATTAGAATTTCTCTACCTAAGGAGACATAATCAGATTGAAATAAACACTCTGGTGCCTGTACTTAAGAGGAAAAGGCTGAATGTCCTCTTTGAAGGTTGTAGATAAAAAGATGCTATAAACAGTTAGAGGTGCTCCTTTACAACAATTTATATTGATAAATATTTGTGAAAAGAAACTTTTATGTTTAATAAAATCCTACCCAGATTAGAATAATCTGGTGCTGATGGTCAGACACAACAGGCTGCATTTTTATGGCCAGGTTAACAATCTACTAGGAAAGGTTTTCAAGTGTTCTGTGTAAATAAAAACATTTAGTGTCCAACTCCACCCATGGCAGCAGGAAGCCATGCAGAGACCTGAATTCTGCTTCAAACCCTATGGCTATGGACCTGCTCCTCTGTCCTTCAAAAGCTCCTTGGCATGAGCTGAAGTTCTCTTCTGTCTGAATTGGACAAAAATTAGCTATACCTTGGGCCTGTCCTGACTCTGTCAGTAGGCTGTTGGACCTTAGACAGGTGAGTGCCTTGGTCATTCCCTCAGAGTTGCCAGGGGGTGGGCAGGGACGGCCCTGCTGGGCTGACTGGAGCAACCAGAGCCTGCTGGTGATTGGAGCTCTGCATGCAGCAAATGTCTGTGAAACACATTAGATTCTCATCTGCCTCTTCTAGTGAAACCAGGTTTTGTCAGAAGATTCCTGACCAGGGCCAGCCTTATTGTTCTCATGGTTCAGCTGAGGTCAGTAATGTATGTAATCTGTACCAGGGTGTGGATGCATCTGGCAAGTAATGGCAATACCCCAGCCTGTGAAGACTTTCCTCTGAATGACAGTGCTATAATTAATTCTCTCCAAATTCAGGACTCTGAGCCAGAATTGAAGTTTGGGAACTTCATGGAGGTAGGGGCCAGCTGTGAAGCTCATCTGGGGATGTGGATTGCAATTCCCCAAAGCCCGGGGGCAGTTTGGTTCTGGGGAAAGATGCTCAGGAGCTGTATAAAGAGATTGAGCAAAGATAGCGAGTTCTTTTTCACAGCACTAGTCTGAGTAAACAGGTTTGCAATAATCAGCTGTTGACAGATGGCAGCAAAACACCTGTGAGTGACTAAACTTTTCAGTCACTTAGTCAGAGCTCCAGGAAGACTTGGTGCTGATTCTCAGAAATGAGAAACATACCTTCTAATATGTTCTCTATCTCTTACAGCTTTCTTCTTTAGCCACAATAAAATGCCTATGGATGAAGCTCATGGAAGTTCATCAAATTCATTTGGCACTGGTTTATGCCTACTTTTAAAATATGTCAGATGTAACACTAATCCTGGTGCAACCGCACTGTAATTAGTGTTTGGCTCACCCCACTTTAGTAAATGCACCTGACTCAGCTATTTCACAGTTAGATATCATTATGCTTTGAAGCTGTATTTACCATCTGCAGCTGAAATATTTGCCTAAAAGTATCCCATAGACAATAAGACATTGGCCCCATTGTGTTGCTTGTGCTTTGTTTATGTAATGACCCAGATGCATACCCAAAAGATGACCATTTGCTTACAAGTGTTAGAGCCTTGCACATTGTGGGATATGTTTCTTGACTTTCTGAAGGGATGGTTTTACAGCACAACAAAGAGGAGTTCTTAATTGGACTCTTTGATAAATTACAGGCTCCATTACAGAGCCATTTTAAAATCAGAGTAGTGGGAAGGTTTTTCTCAATCTCATGAGAACAAGATGAAGGTAGCGTAGACAAAATAACCACGATATGCTTCACAAAGGGATCTGTGTCAGAGCTTGGCTGACCTCCAGACTAGACCCTCTGGGCTAGTGCTGGGAGATGGAGATGCAAGTGGAGATGCGAAGTTCAGATTTGTACTTTCAGTGGTGCACACAAACCTCAGCATAAAGGGGACTTCAGGTCTGCTCCCCAAAGGACATCACAGGTCTTCACACCTGGTCTCTCCTACAGGCTGCCAGAAACCACTGCACAGTCAGCAGAGTGCCATCAGCCTTCAAGAGTTCATCCCCAGTAGTACACTATTTGCTTAAAGTTCTACCTTGTGGATTCCAATGGTGAGAAAACTATCTCAATTTTCATGTAGAAAGAGACATTTTCATTCTTATGGTTAGGGAGAACAGCCTGAAAAAGGAGCTTTAAAGGCTCAGCCCCCAGAAGGTATTTAGATGTGATTTATGTGTGTGACTCCTGTTTTATGGTTTTTCAATGCTGAGGGTTAGCAACACAACCAGCTTTGTTTCATGAGGTAAAGCAGAGCTGGAACACTGCAGATAATGGAAAGTCCCTGGTAACACGGATACAGCTGGTTTCTGCCTGTCTCCCTGCTGCAGCTGTTTGCAGAAGGACTCTTATCTGGGGCACAGCCTCGGGCATGCCCCAGTCCAGCCTGGAGCCGGAGTGCCTGTGGGCAGTGTGGTGTCTGAGCATAAAACCCCGTTGGAAGTGGGGATGGAATCATCCCACGGGTTGCACCAGAAGCCTGGATCTGGCAGAGGCGAGTGGGGCCACGGGCAGCCCCCACCTCTGGTGGTTTGCACACAGCAGCTCAGGGTGCCTGTACTTGTGCTGCCTGCACACCACATTGCCTGGCCCTGGAGAATGTGCTGATCACATGGTGATGACTGTATGGAGAAAAGAATAAAATCATGCTTTTTCTGCAGAGGTCGGGTATTCTGACTGGACTATCTCCTAATCTGTGGATCTGGGCTGCAGGCTGGGTAGATGGTTTGTTTGCTGGCAGAGCCCTCTGCAGATGTGTCCACTCATCAGCTGGAGTTTACAAGAAAATATGACCCTTGTGCATAGATCCCTGTTCTGAGTGGAGTTGAATTTCATTCACTGCATGCACAGAGGTGATGGACACATGATTTTTAGGGCTAAATTAACCTTACAGCATTCCATTTTGGTTTTTTGCATATCCTTGACACATATTTGGAGGGTAAACTGTATATCAGCTTTTCCTTTATTATGATTTCAAGAGCCTGAAGAACCTGTTCACATATTCCTACTGCGAGCTGATATTTTGTCTGTGATTTTTTTTCCTGCCCCTCTCTCAGCACTTCTGTGTGTTTATTAGCATCAGGATGCAGGCAAAGTTCACATGAAACCAGGTTTCACAGTCTATTTTTTCTACCCTGGGTGCTCAACTTCATTCCTAATCCACACTCAGGTGTATATGTCTGCTTCCGGGGCATGGCACAACTTGAGCAGTAAACCTGGCCCTACAGCCTTAAAATGTGCTTTAAAAGATATAACTAGATATTTTGTTCTTAAAAACAAGGCTGAGATTACAATGTTTAAAATAAGCTTAATTAAGCGTATACTCAAATATATAGGATTTGATTTTTTGTGTAGAAGAATCAAACCAAATTGCAACATCTTTACAGTCATATCAATGACAGCATAGGTATAAAACTCAAGAGAATTATAACTTTAATATCTACTTTCATGAGGCAAAAAAAAAGAGATCAATTTTTTTGAATTGGTACATTTTCTTTATTTGAAACTTTAAATTAATCACTTTTCCAGTAAAGTCTATAGTAGCATTTTACTGGGCTTCTTCTTTTAAACCACCAGGGAGAGCATCTCTTCCTAATTCACTAAAACAAGAGTTCTTTTTTTATTATTATTTATTTCAATACCAACCATCGCTATGAAATCTGTGAAAGGAGCTTCTGTGTTATTAAACTTCTTAATAAAAATGTAGCTCCCTCTTCTGCTGACCCAGATAATTAGTTGTTGATTTTTCAAGTAATAGGATTTACAAATATGTGTTCAGAACTGCAGCTGATTTCTTTTTATTTTTCTCTAGGTGCATGGATTTGTGAATATCTGACCAAAACTCCTTATATGTTTCAGTGCTCAGAATTAGAGCTAACAGCATTAACTGGGTGAGCATTTCATAAACATGAAGGGTTTGCATTTTCTAAGCATATGGATATTATGTTCCAAGATAAAAATATGCTCTAATTATGATGCTGCAATAAATGCATGGCATTATTAAGTTATCATTTATGTCTAAATTATGTTCATTCTGCTAGACAGGGAGAGTGTAGCCAGTTCTTTTCTCGGGCTGAATGATGCAATAGTCCAAACATCATTCTGAGGTGTTAATACATCTTGCAATACAGCTTTAGAGATGGCTCTTCTCTTTAAATTGCTCAGTCTTATCAGAGTCATTAGTGAGTTCAGAGCAAGCAATCAAAAGCCACTCTGCAGCAAAGTCCCTCAGCTTCCTTTATTACATGGTATTTTAAATTGTTCAAGACACCAAAAAAAAGGGAGGGGGAAGGGGTCACCCCACCCCAGTTACCAGCAATAAGCAGCCTTGGCTGTAAACTTCATATTTCAGGTAAATTTACATGCTTTCACTGTTTCAGAATCTGTCTTTTTTACAAGTCTTGGTATAAAATGAGCATACTCAGAGATGCATGCAGCCTCTGAAGAAATCACTGTAATAAATGAGTTTTGCATTCACAAGATGAGTTCCCACATGTGTGAAAATGTTAATATTCCCGTGACTGAATTCAATGACATAATGAATCTACAGTGGAAAATCAGTCTGCATCAAGCAAAGACAGGCATAGCTATGCTGGGCTGTTCTTGGCAGACAGGACATTTTGTATCTCAAGTTAGGAAAGGCAAATAATTGCAGTTGAGAGGCAATGTGTTCTAACTGGGCATAAAGGGCTAGATCCTGAGGTTATTTTATTCTACTTGTTGCTACACTTGATTAAAAAATTGTTGCTTGAGAGTAAACAGAATGAGAAACCTACTTGAAAAGGACTCTCAGATCTAGGATTGATACCCTTTTAACCTTGAGTCACATCAGGTGTGTTTATAAGATCTTTTGTAACCAGATGTGAACAAACTCCTTCCATTCTTGCTGCCTTTGGGACTGAAACCAGCTAGAAGATAAAGACAATGCAGTGGCAGTGTGATCTCATGTCTATGCTTACATTGGAACTATTACTCCATGGAGCAGACACAGAATTGTTGCTTTCATGTGTTTCAGGTGAAAGTGAATCCCTAATACTATGCAGGTGATGAGAAAATTGAGTGAAAGAGTCTTTCCTGACTTTCTGGTACTGAAAGTTGCAAGGGTAAGAATTGTGTTGGACACCATGTTAGAAAAAGATTGGTTTGTGCAATTAGAAGCAAAGGAGAAGTTGTGAAGCTGTTAGTAGTAAATCTAGAGTGCTGTTCTATCTGAGAGTATGATCAGTTAGCTATAAATTCACAACAGACTTATTGCCTCTTAGGTACAGAACTTGCCAACCTGATTCAAAAGCTGAGTGACACCAACCTTATATGAGGGCAATTGTAATTCTTTCATGAAAGGGCTAGAGGAGGAGAAGCAGGTCTGAAATAAGAGAGGTTTGTCATCCATAGGCACATTTTCTTCTAATCCAAGATAGTAAGGAAGGGAATTACCATATGCTGAATTTAGGAAAGCCAAAAATACACAGTCCAATGCAACTTTTTACAAGATGAAATCCCCTGCTGCTCTAGAGAATGATCAGTTTGGGAGACTTAGTTCAGTTCACTTTGGGGGTCTAGCCCACAACTCTTTAAGTTCAGGAAAATCAGACTGATCAAAACTTACAGGAAAAGAAATCTAAGAGCTTGATACAATTCCTGTGAGTGTATCCACTTTGTGGATATAATGCCTGAGAAAACTAACCCTACAAAATATAATGTATGCTGAAAGAATGCTTTAATTGTTTGTGAGTCAAGTAGTTCAGTATTTTGGCATATAATTTTGTTGTTGGTCCTTTAAGTCCAACAAGTATGTGTGTTTTGAAGTTCTGAATGTGTGTTGTAGGAGCATGTTCCTTAGCTTTCAAGTTTTGTGCTGGTACTTCTCAGGAATTGGTTAATGAACTTTCTTACAGAATTAATCACATACCTTCTTATGGGTCACCAATCAGCTTCAAATCTGGGTTTTGTAATGTGCACTAGTCATAATACTCCTTGATGTAAAGAAGTAGGCTGTTCTTTTGTGGTAGAGGAGAAGAAAATTAATATATTTTCAGTAGCTTCATTTGGTACCTTGGCTGTCAGAAGGAATATTTTGGACCTATTGTGGCTGTCAGGTGTCATGTGTTGACAAGGAGCAGTCATGGATGAACAGACCTAGAGTTTCTGATTCTTGGCTCATCTTTGTTGCCCCTTTCTCTAAGCTGCCAGTTATTCTGAGAAATAATTCTTTTCCCTCCACCTCTCTCTGAAGAAGTGTGGGGTGAGCTAGGGGTAGCTCACCAGTGGGGGTGACGGCTGGGTAGCATTCAGAGTAGTGGTCTCAAATGCTGAGCACCTGGACAGAGAGACACCAAGACTTCTTGATGTGTTGATGCAACGCATTCGTGTTTCACATGACCTACTTAAAAAAAAAAAAAAAAAAGAAAAAAAAATGCAGCCACTCTGAGCCATAAAAATGTCAGAGTCTAATTGTGAAGGGGGCTGAACAAGCTATCATAAGATAAAAGCAAATGAAAAGACGTTTCACAAGTTCTTGAAACCTTCTGTGAAAACAAGATCTGGAGCCTGAGCCAAGTTGTCTCTGAAGCAGCGCTGCGTGTCAAGAGGACATTGAAATCCATTGGCTTCCTGCTGCTGGCACTTGGTCTTAGGGGCATGGACATTTGGTAAGATAAATCACGACCTGGATAAGGCAGGAGAGGTAAACCTGGAGCTGAGGTATTGTGCCAGCATATGAGGAAAGATGCTGGCATTTCTTACAAAGGATGGCACGGGATTATATTTAACTGCAAAAGCACAATGCTTTGAAGTGCAAATATGAATAGCATATTACACTCAACGATCTGAACATTCCTATCACATTGGCCACAGTGATCCTCTTTGTGACATTTCACAAGGGGATGAAATAGGAGAGGA
The DNA here is from genome assembly GCA_024734555.1 of Trochalopteron elliotii. Classification (NCBI taxonomy): domain Eukaryota; kingdom Metazoa; phylum Chordata; class Aves; order Passeriformes; family Leiothrichidae; genus Trochalopteron; species Trochalopteron elliotii. The sequence continues at coordinate 2,339,091 of JANPWX010000087.1, forward strand.
AAACTTCAGAGGGTAAAACTGAAGCATGTTCAGGAAGCAATATGGGCTCAAAACAAAGCAGCAGTGGTAAAGAGAGCTCTAATTGTGTTCAGGTAACTATTAGGTTAAAATAAACACACCATCTACTGGCACACAACTAAGGTGCAGCTTGTTCATAGCTGAGTAGAACTGGTCAAGTTGTTGGTCTGCCCAAGACCTTCCGTTTGCACCTTGTAACAGCTGGTGTGTGTTAGTTGCTACAGCTGAGATTGCTTAAAAGTGTGCTTGTTGTTTTTTTTCCTGGATGTTCTGGTTTTATCATTCTACCTTTTCTCTTTGGTTTACTCTCAGTGACTCTGCCATAAACCAGAACTATTAATTTTGTTCAGGTTCTGAAGCAATTCTGAAATGACCTGCTTTACTGCAGCTTCTGCTGGGTTAGATGTCAGTCCAGCATGGAGCTATAGAGAGGGTGAAGTGCTCTTTTTGCTCACAACACCCATCTGCAGGACGAGATGCAGTTTCTTGCTGCAGGATTTCCCAAGACTGTGAAATCAGTGTCGCATTTTCTGCCTCTTTAATGGGCCCAGTTCACCCAGGTGCACTGACCACTGGCAGCCCTTCAGAGGGACCTGCCCACTATTTTGCATCTTCCATTTCTGCTTTGCTTGGATTTCACTGAATAGAACCACAGTTGATTTCAAGGGTGGCAGGATCAGACTCTTAATGTAGTTTTGATTCACATGTAATCTGACAATCAAAAAAAATCTTGTTAATATTATTCCAGCATTATTTAAGTGGACAAATAACTTCAGAAGGATGGTAATTGGGTGCTGAGAATGGGTATGAGATGGAATAAGTTGAAAATTGGTTGGATGAAAGAGAGAAGGAAATTGTGAAAATCAAAAATGTGTATGATTGTATTTCAGACATGTTTTTAACCCCTTTGTAAGGGAAGGTTTTTCTCAGAGAAAAGTTGTAAACTGTTCAGAACAGCTCTGTGCTAAGTTATGGGTATTACAAATGGATTTGAGCTTAAAATGACCTATAGCACTGTCTATGTCCCACATGGTGAGATGCGAGGAGCACAGAACCCATCTCATGAGACTCATGGCCCGTATTAATCTAGCTTTTCTGAGACATAAACATGCCAGGTCAGCCAGAGGCAAGTCTGGAGCCTAGTTCACATTGCAGCTGTGCAATTGTTCAGCATTGCCAGCTGTGGTGATCTTAATGGAAATCTGTGAAGATCTGGTGGTTTTCTTAGTATTTTATTTCTGAAAATAGGCAAAAATGTGATAGACTCTCCATTTATTAAATAAACTTCTTGTATTTCGTGGTTGCAGAAAGAGATTTCAGATTGTGGCTAGGGTGAACACTAAGGGTTTTGATGAAAGCAGTCAGTGAAAATGCAGAAATAAATTGTTAATTTTCATTATCTGAGGCTTTTGAAAATTTGTGTTTGGTCATACTGGTTACCTTAGTGTTGATTTATGCTTAGACTTTGTGCTCAGAATTGGCATTGCATAACAGTCAAGGAGCAGCAGACATCATAACTCAGCCTTCTGTGAACAGCACAGTGCGTGTGAAGAGGCACAGTGTGTGCAGGCTGAATTCCACATGGGCCTTGCTGCTGGGCCATCTGCTAAATGGCTGATAATGCTGGGGGGACACACGCTGGGAAAGGACAGAAATGCCTTTGGTAGGCCCTCCTTTGGAGGGAGGCACTGAGCAGCCCTCACACCCTGCCCACCCTTGCGGGCTCCTGACTGGATCTGAAAAAACTCAAAGTTGCTGTCACCAGGTTGAGGGGAGAGGGGCCCGTGGGAGGTGCCTGCGTGGCACTGTGCTGGTGATAACAGGCTGGGATGACAGAAAAGCCCAGGGGCCCAGCTCCTTTTCTCTTTATGTGTTTTCTGGCAGGCATCATCATCATTCACTCTCTAATACAGGCCTTGAAATATTGAAAGGATTCATGTTCATAAACGTATTCAAAGCCTATTTGTTACTGGGTCTGGACTCACCACTTTCAGAGCTATTGCCATCTGATGCACACGCTGTGTTTTGGTTCAAAACAGAAATAGCCTGATGAAATTTCTTGCTAAAAGGAAAGTTATTTCACATGTACATTAGTTATTTTTCATTGCCTCAAGGGGAACCACAAATCTGTGTTGTTTCTAATTAATTTCTGGGTTATATAAAGAGTGTTCCATGTAGTGAAGTGGAGTGGGATGCTTGACACAGCAGCCAGATTCCTTCCCTTACCCTGCTGAGCTTTCCACATTTTTCTCCCTATCTCAAGTAGCTGTTTCTGAAGTAGCTGTTCTTGTCCCACTGGGCCCTGGTTGCTGTAGATGGTTATATTTCTTTAGAGTGCAGATGTTTGTAAACAGACACTGATTTCCACAACATGAGCCCTTCAAGACCTCATTGGAGGCTGAGCTTGGAGTCTTCTCCTGAAAAAATGAGAGAGAGACCTACTGGTGGTGGCATAAAACAGTTTACCTCCCACAATCTGTCTTTGGCTTTAGAATTTCTTTTTTTTTTTTTTTTTGTAAGACCCATACTCAAGTTGTGTACTTTCATTCCTGCATCTATTTAGCATCCAGTGCCACTTATATCTGGGAAAAAATTAAGTGTGAGCCTATGCACCACAAGCAATGGCTCTTCTTTTAAAGCACCTTCTGCAGGGGCAAAGGTGACAGTCCCAGGTGGAAGGACACAGCTTCTTGTTGTGCACTGGCCACACAGCTGAGCACGTCCAAAACCTTCTGGTCTCCACGTCACGACTAACTCAGGTAGTGATGTTTATCCTGGCTGTCAGAGGTAAGAGTAAGTGCAGGATGGAGCCCTGGATCTGCCAAATTATGGAAATATGTGTGTAGTGTGTTATGCTGGAGGAGGTCAGGCAGTGAAAATAGTCAGTGCTGGTATACCATGGGAGCAACAGGGGGGAGGGCAGTCAAGAAAATGGTTTTCAAGGGTATCCCAGGTGAAATCACACCCTCACTTGCTGAGCTAATGCATTAAAAAAGCTCATCCTCTCCAAACTGCAGGGAGGCAAATGTACATCCCTCTGTGGAAGAGGGTGACAGCAGTGGGAGTTGATCAGAGCTGGGTCAGATCCTTTAGATTAAGGGTGCTTGTGTTTTCAGGGCCCAAACCCTCCTTGTGCTCCTGGAGAAGAATGTCAGGAGATGTTTGTTTCTGCTTTGTCACTCTTTGCAAAAGGGTTCTGGTGTGACTGGATTTCTAGGCACTCCCATGATACCAGTAATATTAACTTTGACTGGTGTTAGACCTCTGGTCAATTACTGGCTCTGTTGTCTTTATGTTTAAATCTCTAACACCCTCTCAAAAGTTTATGGACTCGGTATTGCCTTTGCTGAGCAGTGTACTGTGTGTGTGATAGCACTTCGTATACCTTGGGCAAACATGAAAAACTATTTTAAATACTATGTGGAAATCCATATGTTGTCTGGAACACTGCTTTGCTTTTCATGCAGAAAGAGAACAGAAGAAACAGCATGTACTTATTGAAGCCATATTTCTTTAGATAGCTTAACTTCTCTTTTATAAATTGTATTTAACATCAGTATCATATTCTGTCTTAATCTACTGTTGCATTTTAAAGTCTGTTCCCATGTCAGTCTGGACTGGTCCATGCAAATCAGTCCACTAGAGAGAAAACAGGATAGCATTATGTTGTGTCTCTTTAGTGTTATATCCAATTTTATGCTTTGTTGAGAGCAAAAGTCACACTATAACAATCCCTCAAAGGCTCAAAGCTAAAGGAACATTAATCAACAGCAAAGTAAGTGACTAACTATAATGTCCATGTTGGAGAAAAGAGTTTGTATCTGGTTGCATGCACTCCATCTGATGCCTGGGACTTTTATCAACTAAGGCTGAAGGGGAATCTTTAAAAAGAAATATTTGAGTAAGAATGATTTATCATGTGACTCAGATGAGTCCACTGGGAAACGTGACTGGCCAAGTCCACGTTGACTAAGTAGATCAAGGAGTGCCACAGATATGTCTCAGTTTTAAATGCCTGTTGGTTGGTCTCATTAATCTGTTAAATTACCCAGCTCAAATTGCCTATGTGTAAGTGTTACATCAACGTACACTATTTTGTATTAGCTGCCATATAAAAAGGAAACAGCCACCGAAGGTAGGAGAGAGCAAGGGTGAGTTATTGGCTGTTAAATAATCCAGCAACGAAGTACTTACTCATGGGGAACAAAAATTGCTGAGAAATATTCACAGGGGCATCTGATAATGTCTAATTTGTTCCCAGAATCACACGTCATTGTTTCTGCATACTCCAGAGAGGCATAAACAGCACAGGAGAGAAACAAATATACACAGAGACACACAAATAATTAACAGCCACGGGATCATAGAGTCCAGTATTAGATCTAGAATACAGTGAAGACACAGCATAAGAAATGTTTATTATGAGTAAAGATGAAAAAACTTGACATTAGGGCTGGCTGATTGCAGTTACGAATAACAATTCTTAAATCATCCACGGCAAACTCTTCCTACAAAGGAAATGAATTGCTGCAACACAATACATCCTTGTTGTATCGATATGATTATCTAGTTATCCATAACATGTTGTAATTTGTTTTGATTTTTAAGTGTTCTTTAGCTGCAAAGCCTTAATGAGGCTTCTCTAAATTGATTAGGAACTGCAAGATACAGCATGGTTCACAGATTATTTCAGAGAGCTGTCAACATCCTGTGACTTTCATTTCATTGGATTTAATGATCGTTGGAAAAGGTGTGCATTACAGCCAGATACAATCACATTTGTCAGCATGATCCTTTTAAGTGCAATTCAATTAAAGTGTTATTCTCTAATTTTATTATTGCTCAAGCTGAGTGCTAATGCTAGCTACCAATAAAACTACAGGTAGATAATGGTATACAATTTAATTTAACTAATTGGAGTTTAGTGATCTAACATGCTTTTCATATCTTAATTCTTTGAATAATCTTTGATTTTAGCATCTGGTACAATTCTTTTAATGGAAAAGGGCAACTGAAAACATCAGTTATGTTTGAGATTAAATTATCTAGTAACATCTGCCTTTAACAGTGTATCAGTATGCATGCGAATTTTCCTCTATTACCTGCCACTTGCATCCATTTTCCATTGTCAGTGTGCTTGACCTTGAAATTAATTTATCTAACTGTGCTTACATTCCTTATTAAGTTAACTGCAGACTTGGAGTGCCAGAAACATTCTCACCAAGGGGAAGCTGGCTAGATGACAAATTAAAGGGTCAGGAGCAGAGATAAACCAGTCCCTTCAACTAGACAAAGCCTATACTTTTTCCTGATTGAGAAGAGTTACAGATAAATAAAGCACAGATGCATGAGCACATAAATACACTGGGAAAAGATTATTTTATTTACTTGTAAACTCTTTAGTATTGTCTGTCTATACCAGTGGTTTTTAATTGGTTTCTTGTATTTGCTTTATTTTGGGACATGGATATTAAGACTTGTAAACTAGAGGAGGCTAAATTATCTTCACTGCAAATTTATAACAGGAAATTCTATGATTTCAGTGCCTCAAGCTCTCTAAGCCAGCTCAGACATTTTACTGTGAATTGAATGAACCTGAAATATTTCATCAAGGCACAGTGAGAACTGAGCTCCAGGATGGTGGTGCAGATCTCTCCTACAGACCATGTGGATATAATCCCCTGATGTGACTGTAACGTTTTGCTTTAGGCAAACTTTTCTGTATTTTCCTATAAAGAAAATGCAAGAAATTTAGGCCACATCTCCTTGTGCAGCAGGACAACTTTATTTTGGACTCTGTCTGCTTTCTCCTTCCCACAGAGGCCTGATATTAGTGCAGAAAAAAGGTTTCACTTTCTGACAGTGATGAAGCCATTAAATCACTTTTTGTCCTAGAGTCACTGTAAGTGACTGCCGTGGCAGAATGTCCACAGAGCACTGAATTTCTCTGACGACCTCTCTCAGGTACTTGCACCAAACCCATTGCTCCAATAAACAAATCCATGTCTATCTTTAAGGGATTTGTGACATCTCTGTGACAAAGCAAAGTGCTATCGTTCTCAAGATATAGATGGCAGTAAAGGCACAGGGGAGCACAAGGAGTTGCCTAAGGCTGTGCACAAAACTTGAGTGCAAGGTTGTGCTGTAACAACAGAAGAGTAATAACACAGGAGAGTAACCCAATAACCCAGGTCTCCTCCTAATGGCCCCATCACCAGGCTTCTCCTGCAGCAGTGTCAGCTGTAGCCAAAAGGTGAATTCTCCTTTTTCTTCTCCAATGTGTATGGATTCATGTTCTTCCCTTGAAGAAGCTTTTAAAAAGAAAACAAAAGTACCTATAAGTCCCATTTCTGCATGCTGTCAACTTTTTTTACCAAATGAAAACAGATTCTACTTAAAAAATAGCATAATCTCTTTCTCCTCCATGTTCTTCTGCTATGGTATTTCCAGAAAGAATGGGCACAGAGACCTTTTCCACATGTCCTTACTCAATGGTGTCCTCAGTTTCTAGCTACACTTGGTTATGGAACACTTTCAAAAATACATAATCCAATATCTAACATCAGTCATTTACCTAAAAGCATAGTTGATTAGCTAGTTGGGAAATCACAGTGTCCTTCTTCCTGGTGTGAGTCGTTGTCTCACTTGACATGATCTTTCACACTGTAGATGAATTGAGTTCAGATTTCAACAGCTGGCTTCTACTTAAAAAAAAAAAAAGGCATAATATGTAAGAAAAGTAGCATTGATGTGGGAGGCTGGGTAAAGGGCTCACTCTGCATGCACATATTGGCATTTGTTTGGTTTATATCTGGGAGCAGGAATACTGGCTGCCGTTGGGACTTTGCATTGGGATAAGCATGAGAAAAGTCTTGCATACAATTGAGGCTGCTGATTATTGGTGCTGAAAATTCACTGATTATTTTCAAATATGTTGTGTTTAAAGAGTCTTGACAAGAGATTCATTTTGCTCCTATATCTTGCAAAGTCATGACACTGCTGATGTGACATCACTGCTAACGTATACAATTACCTGACTTAAGTATCATAATGCACTACTTAAATTTTCCTGCTTTTCCTGCTGTAATTGTAGAATATACTTTGAATTCCTAAGACAACAAAAATTGTCCATTCTGTCATTTTTACATTGTGGGTACTGTATGTGATGTTAGTTATTTGATTGAATATAAACATTTTTAAACTATGCACACTTACTGGCAAAAGTTTCCTAACTAGCTTAGCAGGAGATCATTTGCTGATGCTGGGCTTAGCAGGTACTATCCCCCAAATATATTCTTAAAAATAAAATTAATCAAGACATATATTTCCTTAAAAAGGCCAAGCTGCATTCTACATTTATAGGATTTTAATGACAACAAATTCAAATAGAAGGGTTGATGGGTCTTTACTAGCTGTGAACTTAGCCTAGAAACTAAGAACTATGCTGGGCTCTCTCTAGGATGTGCTTTCCTGGGTGGAAGTAGAGATCCTACTGATCAGATTCCCTTCTCCTTCATCCAGCACCAACCTTGTCCATGGAGAGACGTTTTTAAAATGAAATGAGCCATTTAACTACCCTAGTGCTGGATGCTTAGGTGCTTTCTACAAAACCTGAAGAGAAAGAAAATGCCATTAAAATGATGCATTTTCTTCATGTTTCCTTTGACTATGAGAATTGCAAAAGGATCCTGCATTAAGACTTGAACTTTGGGTTAAGAAACTGATAATTTTGCTTTTTGCCCAACTCAGGATTTCTGTTCAGGCCACTTGAATTGTGGGTAATGCTGAAATATTTCAACAGATAATAATATAGACCTGTATATAATTACAACCATAACTGTTTTTTGAATTGAAATGTATCTTACTGAAATATTTTTCTTTATTTTATGTAACAGTTCAGGTTCATGCTCAGAGAAACTCTTGAGAAGCAAGAAGATACAAGTTCTGTAGACTAAACAGTGATTCATTCAGAAACATTCATTCTCACTCAAAAAGCTCCATTTAGATTTTCCACCAGGGATAAATAGGGGAAATCTATTTAGATCTAAGTACTTTGTCATGATGCAGTGAAGTGCAGTCTGTACACCAGACCTAGCAAACTGTTAAATGATGCCATGGGTGCAGTGCTAGTGGAATTTCAGATGAGGTTTTATTTCATGTATATTAGTTTTTTGTTTCTTCTGTGTTTTTCAGAAATGTTTTATTGCTTCTATCAATTGCAAGAGTACATAAAACATTAATGATGAAGCAGTAAAAGAAATGATCTCCAAATATTACTGCAGATCCCTTGATAGATTTCTGTGCACTCTGCAACCTTTGTCTGAGCTAATTAAATAACTGGCAGAATAATTCTGGGGATGCTTACAGATAGCACTGCTGTGATGCTATTTGCAGAATGGATTTTTTTTCCTTAAACCTCGTCTAGGAAGCAACCCCAGAGCCATTTAACCAGGAAGATACCAGGCTTAAAACTGCCTACCATGGTTAAGAGGGTAATAGGAACTGAAATGGGTGTGAAGGCAAAAAATAATCAAGAATATAGCAAGCCATCATTAAAGCTGAGTATAAATGAATAGAAGTGAAATTAAATGTTTGGTGGGTTCTGGAACATCTGTTTTTATATATCATTGTTAATATGATAAAGGCAGTCTATTTTTCCATTCAATGGGTTATATATATTGTCTTGTACAGCTTGTGGTTGGGGAAGTTTCTGTTTTCCATCTGAGTCTTAAATATGCTATTCAACAGCTTTACTCCTAGTGCCTGACTAACCTCTGCAGTCTGAAAAACATGTGTTTTCAGAACCCAGTAGTTTTTGTTTCTAATCTGGCTAGTTTGTGTTACATTAGTTCAGCGAGGTCCCAAATGGATTTGGTGCTTTGTTGAACTGAGCTCCAGTGCAGAGTAAGAGTCTTTGCCCTGAAAAGTGTAACCTTAACGGGAGAAAAAAATTAATTTTATAGTGCTAAAAACAGAGGAAACTGAAGCACTAACTGGTAAAATGACTGTCCACTACTTCACTATCAGCCAAACATCTGCTGAGCAGAAAATAAGATCCAGAATTCTTGCTTCTCAGTGCATCCTGTGTACCCATGCAGTGGCTCTCCAACAAAATGGAGCTTTGCTATCTATGCTGCCCTCTCAGGAGAAAAAGGCCATTGCACATAGACTTTTTTGAGTCTTGTCACCATTTTAAATGCTCCAAGGATGGGTAGAATATCTAAATATTCCTGAGGTAGAGGTTTAGCTGATGTGAAATGTAAATGTGTTTCCAACTACAGTCTGATAGCACATCCACAACTTTGACAGAGCATTTTCAAGCCCCTGATAGCATTTTACCTATTTAAAGAAGCAAATACCAAATGCTTGCAGGAATTAATTAACAGGAATATGCAATTCGTAAGGGCACTGCAACAGCCACATCAGAGACAGAAGGCCAAAGCCCCATTTAATTGTCCAGATGATCCTGGGAAAGGTGCTTATTCTCTCAGACTGCTTGGCTGAGAGCAAAGGCCGGGCAATCTGCGGTGAGAAAAGTGATCTCAAGCCTTTGTGTGCTGTCCTTTGCCCCGGGTTGCTGTCCTGTATTGTCAACAGCACTATCGTGGCTCATTGCAAGGATGCAGACACTGATCTCAGCTATCGAGCAGCTCAGACTCTGAGAGAGCCAGGAGGACCTGGAGGGGTTTGCAGATGAAAGCCACTGGGCTGAATTGCATTCAGGAGCAAACGGCCCCATGCTGGGCTCAGATGTTCCCTGCTTAGCGGATCTTGTAGCTCTGCTCACTACAAACTGCTTCCTCTGGGAGGCAGGAATTGGTGTTTGCTGTAGGGTGGGAGAAGACCTGTGTCATCTGCACTGATGGGAGTAGAAAAGGCATTTTTGGGAAACATGAGTGTAGGTGGGCTGTCTCAGCTCTGGACTTGCTCCCTCTGGGTCCTGGCAATCCCCTTGGCTTGAGCTCCCTCAGATCATGCTGTTATTCCTCTGGGCTGTGTTCACACAGATCTACAGAGCAGGAAGGACCCAACTTTGTGTGCATGATCTCTAGAGCAGGAACTTGGCCAGGACATCCCTTGTGCTCCTCTGTGCACACAGCCTGAAGCAAGACAGAGATTGGCTTATTACAATGAGCATTCATTCTTTGTATTAATTATTATTAGAACTAAGTGAGCAATTTATTTCTTTCTGGGAATATATTAGGATGCTCTTGAAGTAGAGCCCTTATATACTAATGTAGGACTGGGTGTAGACTCTGTCATTTCAAGGGAATGTTTCCACTATGATCAGTGTTTATTTTAGTGCTGCGATTTTACCACAGCAGGGTAAGAAAAGATGCAAACATTTTCTTGTATGAAGGGATTTGCTGCAGCTGAGACACTGAAGTTTTCCTGCAGCCAACACAACTTCTGTCCTGCCCTGATGTCGACATGGTCTTGCAAAGCTTCCCAGAAGCACAGACCTCTCCCTCTGAAATGCACTAATTCCTGGAATAGTTTAACGTGGTTTCTGGAGGTATTCAGAGTGATGCAGGTGTATTTTAGGACACTTATGAGCTGGCTTCTTTCTGAATTGTGGTGGTGTATATTTTTGTTTCTATTTTTAATCACAGTGCCAGTTTGCAGAGAAGTTTTTTATAATGTCAATGTCTACTGCAATACAAGCTGCACAAACCATTCAGCAGAGCCAGTATTGCTTTTGAAAGCTGCTTCAAGTCTGGGTAAAATGTGAAATTATGAGCAGTAGTGACCAGAAAAGATATTTGATTGCTGCACTCTTGATACTGTTTCCATTTGATTTGGTCTCCTCAGCTTTTTAATTTACTGCTTAGATTAGGAAATCCCCAATAACCTCTGAAGACTGGTAGGTTCTCTCCTCTCCCCTGATGCTGAGGCAGCTGGGAGCCAGCCTTGGGCAGAGTTTGAAGTAATCTCAGGGCTGTTGGAGCTGGTGTTTTCAGGGAAGGCTCCAGAGGGGTTGCTTTTTTGGTCTTAGGTTGCCAGAACAGCAGAATGTGTGTATGCCCTGACATCTCTTGCTGCCGTGGGCTGGGGAGGCTCACTGCCTGCACAGACTTTAGTGCATGGCAGAGCAGGATTTCCAGGTCCCCCACTGGCAACAACCTGGAGCTCCTCTGTGTGCTGACTCAACCATGCCTCCTCCCAGGTGGGCTCTCTCTGAAGTCCCTCAGCCACATCACTGAGCACTAAGTAGTTTGAAGTGAATTGTCTTCTTTCTTTCTTTCTTCCCCAGGTCATTAGCATAAAATTCAAATAGGTTAAAATATTATTCGTCTCTAACACTGTGAGGGGACAGAGGCCTGGCTAGCCCAGGTAATCATAGCAGAATTCAAAGCCCATGGCTGTGCTTTCAAGCAGCAATAGGTTACTCATTACTGCAGCTTTGAACAGCTTCCCTGTGGGTTGTGTGCATCTCTGCCACCAGCACTACTGGCACCGATCAATTAGTGTCACAAGCAGTTTTAGAAAGGGCCAAGCAGGGAACGTGTGTGGAGCTATTCTCCCACCTGCTGTTCTTACTGGTGAAGCTGGAGGGATCTGGCCTGCCGGCATGGTATCTCTTTGGGAGCTAATTAGTTTGGAAGATTACAGAAAGCAGGATATATAAGCCTCCTGATCAATCTCCTCTACAGCCCTGTAAAGGGAATAGGTAAATGTCATTTTCATAACACCGGCACAAAAATCGAGGCATGGAGGCCAGATGTGCTCCCTGCCACAGTTCACAGCCATCAGATCCAAAAGCATGGAGATCGCAGCAGATTCCTCTCTGGGAATAACTGGGGTGGGGGAAGCTGCTCCTTTTGGAAGGAATCCTGAGGATGCACAAGTGGCAGGTGACTGCAGGGAACACAGGAGCAGAGTCTGTGCTGCACTTTGAGCCCACTGGAGCCAGTGTTGTCCAGAGGGGTCTCATCATGAATCCCCTGAGCTCTGTCCCTACCCTGGTGCTCTAGTTGCAGTCAGATTAATCCCTCACTTTTCCAAATGTTTCTTTCCTATTCTGCTTTCCATAGCCTGTACTGTTTGACTGCTGGAGGGGAGCTTGGTGTGCTTTGTGCAGCACCTCTCTGCCCAGTTAGGAGGCAGGGGGTTCGTCCTCCTGCCTCATTACTCAGGTCAGTGGAAATAATGACAAGGGTTTTCTTACATGTGCATTCAGAAAAGTCTGCAGTTAAGATTCTATCAAAAATGAAAAACAGTGTGGAGCAAAATAATTATTTTTGTAAGGCTTTTCAGATTTTACCGATGATTAGGGAAGCAGCGGGAGTTCGCATAGGGAATATATTTTATTGCTGTCAAGGAATTATTGCATCAGTATTAGAACTTCAGGGGCATGTAAATGTTCGGGACAGTGAAACATTGCATTGTTATGGAAAATTTTTGCCTTAAAATGAGAGAAAAAAACATCGAAGTGTTGTAAGAGAGGTATTTCTATGACTGTATGGATGATTTGGAAACATTCTGTTGCTGAAGTGGGTCGTTGACAATTCTTGTCCTTCCTCTTATGTCATTCAACTATATCTCTGGGATAGCTCTTTACAAAAAAGGTAATTTTTCAGATGCAATTAAAAACCCCAGCAAGAGTCAGTGACTATTGAAGAATGAGTGATTAAAGATGAGATTTACTTGAAGTTGTTGTCTGGAATTTGAGCTGTTCTAAAATATTCCAAAGTTTTTTATTTTAAAGAAGAAAGAAGAAATCTTTCTTTTCCTTTGCCAGTGTCCCATTTCAATGTTCTGGTCTAATAATCAAAAGCCAAATTTTGTTTCCTGATGGATCAAAGAGAGGATGCCCAGAGCAAGCCTGTGTGAAGTACACAAACCCAGTACCTTGCTTTGCAACCAGCATCACAAGTGCCTCCCTCGAGGGCAGAATTGGACGCTGCAGGTCTGTGCAGGGCCCCCAGCACAGGAACCAGAAGGTTCCTGTCTGCACAGGGAATTCCTTACTCAGGTACCTGTGTAGTAGCTGCTGTGCTGTGCAGGTATCAGGGCTGCTGCAAGGGCAGTGAGAGCCATCTCTGAGCTACCTTTCACATCCCCAGCTGCCCTCTGCAGGTGCACTTCCCGTTTTTCTCTTTTCTCCCTCAGCATTTGAAATGCATATCTTGTTCACTTAAATTAGCTGCTCATCTCTGGAAATGCAAGATGGGTTCTCTCTGGGGGAGAATTGGACAGTTAGAAGTTTAGTTCCACTTTTTCCTCTTTCTTAAAGCCTTTTTTCTCCATACTGGTAAGATGATGCCAGTTATAAATGTGTTTTCTGTTTTGGTTTTAACACCATCTCAATGCCGGCCAAAATCTTGTTAGGCTAAAGTCTAATTGAAGCTGCAACTATCCTCACGTAACTTGCTTAATTAGAGGACCATTGTATACTCTACCACCAAACATATTTTTGGGAGATTAAAATTGCTAGAACAAATTTTGCTGGAATAGTTACAGTAGCAGAGCCTTTTCAACACCAGCCCCAGCTTTGCCAGGACCTTGCAGCTGAGCAGTTGCTGAAGAAATCCAGTACCCCCAGGAACAGACCTTGCAGAGTACAGTCATTCATTGCCTCTCAACTGAGCATAGCTCTTGAGTCTGAAGCTTTGAACCTGCTAAGAAGTCAAGTGAAAAAGCCCCTGGAAGCACTTAGGAAGGGGAGTTGAAGAGGAAATGTTTTACAGCCTCTCCTGCCCAAGCTCAGTCCTGTCCTTGCATTCATCTTTTAAAGAGATCGCAGGCTCCCACATTTACATGCCTGCCTTCCCCCCTTCAACAATGCATGGCTCCTTGACCTACTATTCTTAACCTTAACTGACAAAAAGATTGTAATATAAATAGGACATTTATAACCAGCATTGGAAATCTCTTCTGTTGTGTGATTATCTACAAAGTGTTATTACCCCCTTTTTGCACAGGAAAATATGGCTAGATTCTCATTGATCCACCTTGAATCAATGCTTTTAAAAATCTTAGACACATTTTACTTAAGAGCAAAAGCATGCATTTTATGTTTTGACATGGTATTATTGATTGGAAAGGAGAGAGCAGTGCTCTCCACCTGACTGTCTCCTCAGTTTCCTAGTCTGGCAGTGTCTGGTAGCACAACATCCTTAATGGCTTTGCTCCTGTTTTCTCTGCTTGTTGCCTCTCCTCTTTATCCTCCCAGTCCTCAGCACGGTGCCTTTCTCAGTTTTTTAAAGTAATCAATATTGTGCTCAAGCCTCCCGCTGTTCGCTGTCACTCATATTTGGCACAGCCATAAATTATGGATGGGTCTTTCTCAGCCTATATAAAATTTCTATTGCATTTGTCAATTGCTAATCAATAGTTCACTTTTCTTATCCTCAAAGACACACACATGTTCTGAAGTTTTAATGTAAGCAGACCTCCCCCCTTACACATGTAGATGAGAAGAGCAGTGAGACTTCAGCTGGTAAGTGAGAAGCTGCAGAGGTACAAATCTAGACCTGGTGGTCTATTTGAGAAGACATTAATATAAATCTTCTATCTTCAGGGTTTTGGTTTCTGCATTTCACTATGGAGCTACATGTTTCACAGCCATAGTAGGCAGTGTTTTAGCATGGCTTTGCTTACCTGTGACCCTTTCAACCTCCACTGCACAAGATGCTCACAGTGGTAGACTGTTTGAACTTCCAGAGCTAATGGCTTCTGACATTTAAGTCAAGCTTAAAGAAATCTCAGCAAACCCAGTCACTTAAACTAATATGCCAGTGTGTCTTTAAGGAGGTATATTGACAGTCTTTGTAAAATGGCATGTTATGTTGATGTCCCAATCAAGTGCATGGCTCTCCCTCCCCCTGCCCAAGTTTTCACAGGCTTTAAAATTGGGTTGTAAACCAAAAAAAAAAAAAGGAACAAATAATTCCTTTGTATAAAAAGTGGATGTTAAAAAAGTTGGATTGCTGACTATCTGAAATAAGTGAGCAAGCCCTGTAGCATCAACTTCTGCTGCAGCATCTTTAATACATACACAAGTGCTGTTAGCTGAGGCAAGGAGAAAATACCAGTGGAGTGAGACTGCTTGAAACCATATTTTGCTTTAGGCAAAACAGTGTGCTAAAAGAGCTGAAAACAAGAAAAGCTGCCTACTGCTATCCCTGCAACATTAAACATCAAAACTTGAGCCATTTGCTAGTGAAGGTTGGTTGCTTGAATAAACGCTTGAGATTTGAGAAGCTACTGGTCACGATGGAGAGAAGAGAGAAGAGAAAAGAGAGCTTATTCCTTCAAAAACCTGACACCTCTCATCACTGCAGAAGACCAGTTGCTGCCTAAGTAAATCCTCAATTAGGGCTGTTGGCTGCAGATCCTGGAGCGGCGCTGGATGGAGGGATTTGCTGGAGCACTCTCCATTTACAACTACATAAAGTGCTGCAGCACTTCCTGATTCAGAGTCCAGCAGGGTTCGACCTTCAGGCCATGCTGCAAAGGTCTCTTCGCTTTGGAACAGATGGTGCCACTTCTATTCACACTGAGTAGTGTTTTCCTCCTTAAGAGGGCTGACATCTCAGCTAAATTACACTAAAGTAGGTCCAGCTGTCTGGCTTTTCCAAGCTACACTGATGGGAGAGTGTGTTTCCAAACAGGCATCATTCTCCAAAATGCAGAGTGTTTAGGGGCACTTGAGTGACTACTTGGTGTCCAGGCTTTTGCAAACTGGGGAGACGTGAGCCAGGTGTTGTGTGGCAGGGAGAGACCAAAATGACAAAAGCTTGTCCAAAGGGGTCTGATGCTCATCTGGACTACAGCAAATGACATTTTTATCATAAGGGAGTACACTGGGAGATGACAGATTGGTAATATAAGAGGTTTTATTATTAATGGAATAAGAAATCATCTCATAGAAAGTTAATTCCCTTGCATGGGAAAACCTCTTTCTCTGAGAAAGCTGAAGGTGTTGGGATGGTTAAGCAGAGGCATTTGGATGACTGGATGGTGAATCCAGACCATGGAAATCTAGAGATGGAGATCTGGATCATGGATCCAGAGGCAGAAATTATAGAGATTTCAGCCTAAATCATGGAGATCTAAAGAAACTCCACTGGTCTTGGCTATTCCAGGTGCACACAGGTGTGACCAAAAATATTATGCAGAATGTCACCTTTCAGCCAGCCCAGAGGTCCCACTTGCCTGAATGCAACAGGAATCCCTTCCCTGGGAATGCCTGTTCCTGAGCCAAGAGAATAAATGTGGGAGGACTGATAGCCAGAAGGGGCAAAGGAGAGACTTGTCCAGTGCCATAAGGCATCAAGAGAGGCACACTTGATGGCAGGATCACCTCTGCTGCCTTCTTTCTGAAGCTTCTGCCCATTAGCAGAGCTCCATTAAGTACTTACTAAATTAATTTGGGAAGACCTCAGTGCCCCATGCCCTGTGCTGATTAGCAGCACCACTTCCAGATGATCTGTGTGTTGCTGGGTGCAGAAGCCCTGTGCCTGTGTGCCTCTCATTGTAGTTTTGGCAGGGTTTTATCCAGTCACTTCTATTACAATATATTAGATTTCTGGACTGAACTTAGATGGAAAAAAGAGAAAACATGGGGAAATATAAATTCAGAGTGTAAGTGAAACTTCTTTGCAATGAGATAAATAGGTTGTGCATGTACCTCATAGCAAACACTCAGGTATGATCTGTGCTCTTTGGCTTCAATAGCTTCTCCTCTGCCAAAGGCTGAGCTATGTGACAAGTCAGGCAATTTGGGAAGAGTGCAGGCTTTCAGTTCAGAGTCATAGCAAAACACTTCAGTAAATAACCCTATGGGCTTACCAGGCTTACCTAAGAATCCAGAAATGCTTTTAAGTTTTGTGACTTTAAACTAATTTTCTGATTCTAGAGAACTACTTACTTTGGCATGTGTGATGTAAGGGACATCAGACAGTAGCCCTTTCTTTTTTGTGTTCTTTTTTTCTTGTCTCTGGCAAATGGGGACAGATTAGCTGAGGTTGAGTGAGGAGGTCACTGCCCTCAGCTATCTGCGGTGTCCCTACTGCATGGTCAACTGAGCCATTTGTGAATTAGCTGCTGAGCCACTGATTCCTACAGCACAGTGGTTTAAAGTGGGCTGAAATTGTTTATGGTTAACCTGCACATTAGTTCAGAAGCTGAACCCTGATGCAGAAATGGTTTGAATGCTGCCCTATCAAGAGTGAGACAGACAGTATGGGGCAGTAAAGCCACCTTACCTATCAAGCAGAGCTGGTGCTAGGTGTCTTTTTATTTGTGCATTTTGAGGAAATGATTAAAGGCTCTTGTTACAATTTATATTTGTCTCTACAAAACCTATGTTCTCTCCCTTTCCTGAGTGAGGAAGACATTTGATTCACTGCTTTTCCCTGGTGCCAGGAAGGTTTCTGTGTGAGTACAGGACCCACTAAAGTAAGCAGAGAAAATGAGAGTGAAAGATTTGACCATGCAGAGAAAGTTGCAAGATTAATTAATTTTTTTTTCCACTTTGAATTTCCAAGGGGGCATTTTTCCTAGTTCTATTGGAGCTTAGCTCATCCCAGGGACACTTCTTTGTTAATATCACTCCTATATAATTACTTTTGAAGACTCTTGACAGAAGGAAGACGTACTTTCCTTGGGTGCACTTGTCAGCTTGGTGTCTGCCCACAGGAAGTATCCAGGAGGTGCTGTTTTCATAGACATACCAACAAACTTCCTTGCATTTTTCAGCCTTTATTGTTTCTGTTTGGAGGGCGCCATTTTATACTTGGAAGTGGGGGAGGAAGGATAAGTTTACCCACTGCAGACCTTGCATATTTTGCTTTTCTAGAGTTAGTGTTTTGCCCTAATATTGAATGCTTCCATTTTAGAGCAGATGGTTAGGAAAGTTAGCAGAGGAAGAGCAACTGTTCTTGCTGAGATCCTAAGAACTATTTGGACTCTCTTTTCCCATGTCTATGCTGGCCAGGCCATGCTCTCACAGGGCTCAGTGCTCAGCAGTGCAATTCCCTGGAAAACCAGATTGCTGATCACTGCATGGTACGAAACCTTTTCTTCAGTGGAAATCTCCCATGGTCTCTCCAAACTCTGGCGAGCCAACAAGCAAGACCAGAAGTGCTTCTCATTTCCTACGGGCTCCAGTTCTCATGGCGCCAGTGGGAGCTGCTCATCCCTTTGGGAAAGAATGGGAAACAGGAGGCCAGGCGCCCCGCTGGCGCCCGCTGCCAAAAGTCTGCACAGGGGCTGGGCTTGTAGGACTGTAAATCATCTGAAGCAAGAGAGCTACGTTAGTTAATCCCAGATGAGGATCAGATCACCTGCCTCGCAGCCCAGACCATTTCCCCAGGACCACTGCACTGGCTCAGATCCTGTTGGCTCTAATTCCACCCTTTGTTCTATTTTGGTACAGTAGGTTTTTTAATTAGTAATTCTGCTGAATTTATAACACGTTGTGACTGCACGTCCCCTGAGCATAAATAGAGCACAGAGAAGAAAGGGGGCAGTGATTTAATGCCAGATCATCGTGGGCCCAATTCATAAAAATGTTATACTTTTTATGTAGGAGAAGAAGCATCCGTGTAGCATATTTGGAATTCATTGAATCTTCTTTCTTATGCATAAAAGTTGCCAACTGCTCATTACTCACTGAAGGGATTCATAACTCAAAAGAGGGCAGAAGCAGAAGAAAAATGAGCATGCCCTACTTAATGTGTAAAATTCAAATATTAAAAAAAGAAAGAAAATCTGGCAGGGATACAGAGTAAGTAAATCATCTCTTTAAAAAAGAAACCCCTAATAATTACCTAAGTACAAGATTCATGGCCGATAACTAGTCAGAGCAAAGATATGCTTATAACCTAGCTTTAGCTTTTAAACAGCACTCATGATTATTTTTGTTTTAAACAATGGCAAGTCTGTTTTTCTACCAAACTGTATAGTTCAAACAAAACTTTAATACATTTATTGGGGGAGCCACATGCAGGAAATAGATTATTAGGAGAGAAGATGCTCTTCCATTTATGGTGATCCTAGACCAGAGAATACAGTGAAAACACATTAAGAAGCACTTCACATTTTTCCTTTGCTGTAACCCAGCCCAGACTTGTGCCCAGAAGAGACAGCCTCCTTTGATCATTGCAGATCCATATTGACATGTCCCATGCCATCCTTCACTCTCTAATCTCTCAGCACTGTGCACATTGAACACATTGCTGTACACACACTCATTACTGTTCCGAACAAGAAACCACATATGCTGTACCAGAAACCACAACTAGACAAAAGTCATTGGTCAAAGATCATTTACATTCCTTTTTAGTTGCTTCTCCCTCCAGAGAAGCTCTGATTTATCAGGAGATTTGTGCTGTAGTTTTTTCCCGGCACAGTGCTTCTTTACACTTGAGTGGGGACCGGAGAGGTGAGGGCTTTACTTTGCTACTGCTTTTTCTTTTCAGTTCCCTGACTTCCCAGCTCTCTCTTTCATATCAAGTGTGAGAAACTTCACTCTGCTGTCTCTTCTCACCTGTCTTGGCACCTCTTTTGGAGGAGGAAGAAGATGGAAGGGGAGATGGTGGCACACGTATTGTAACTCCAAGTACAAAGCCCTTGCAGCAGACAGAGGTGCAGCTGTGCCTTAGGCAGTGCAGAGCTGCTGTGTGCTGAGAGCCAAGGCAGTACCAGCTCAGTGCAGTACCTCCACAGTGGGGAGAGGTTTAGGGGTCAGAGCACTTGGAAAGGGAATAGTGTTGATTTCAGACAGTGGGTGTGAAAAGAAAGGATGTTGTTCTAAAAGCAGTGTCAGGCAATGGCCTAGCAGCCCAACCTGGTGCTTTTGCAATGCAGGGTTTCAGCTGGAGGGAAGAAACACTTTTGCAGCCACAGCACTGCTCTGGTGTGGGCTGGGCAGCCCCTGGGTCTGTGTTTGTGGTGGCTCATGGGGCACCAGTTCCATTTTCAGGCCTCTCCCAGAAGTGGAAGAGAGCATGCACATCTTCTTGGCATCTCCTATTTACTGACAGCACCTTGGGGCACTCCCTGAAGCTACATCTGTGCTTGCAGAGACCTCAGCCCTCCCCAAAATACATCAGGAATTCTGGTGAAAGTGGCAGGCATAGAAACAGCCAAGTATATTTTGACTTTCGAGGTTGATAGACATCCCACAGCAAACTGCAAAAATCATTGCCATTGGTTTCAGTGGGAGCATGATAGAGCCTTTAATGAGGTCAGCTGTAAGGTCGTGGATTTGACACCAGAAGCAATTCCTGATGTGTTTGTTATCTGCTCTTGGAGAAACCCTGGCTTGCTTTCACAGCCAGCAATATACCAAATCCAACAGCTTGTTCTGGAGTTCTCTTTGTTTTTTACTAATAAACAAGATTCACAGACAGGCATAAATATTAGAGATGGGGTCTAAGATGTGTCTCTGCACTCATTTCATACTGGAGCTTTAAGAGAACTGCAGACAACTCTACCCACACCTGTGATGTTTTAAGGGATTGATGGTTTCGGTTGGCAGAAGTCACTGAGCTCCCAGGGGGTTGTTAGGTGATGCATTTTGAAAGCACGTAGCAATCAGGTGCCATATCCCATCCTATCCTAAATCAGGCATGGCCAATTTCTTCCTCCAAGACAGCCTTTCCCCTGAACTTCCAAATGGATGCAACACTTCCCAGATAGCATATACAGTTTCTGCAACTAGTCAAGAGCTGCTGAGTAGCATCACAGAAATGACCACATCTGAAAGGACCCCCAAGCAATAAAGTTCATTAAAAAAATGCCTGAGATAATAGCAGCTGTGTGAACATAAGATGCTTCATTATTTTATTGGACATCTGATTTGTATCTCACTTGCACAATTTTTTCACTGGACTGACCTTATTGCCCTCATTGAAGTTTACTAATAATTTATACAGATCAGAATCAGTCCATATAATTATATATCATAATTATCAGCTGCTATAAATTGGGGTTGGTCTGCTGTAGTCTAATTACACCACCTAAGGAGCTGAGTCATTTGTTATGACTCTGTTATACAATAGAATGAAGCTAATTATACTGTATGTCTATGTGTGCATCTTGGTGTGTATTTTCCGCCTCTCTTTATCCTCTTTCATTCCCCATTGATTCTCCAGTGTTTCCAATTACATTAGTTATTTTGTTCCCTGTGGAAATAGTTTCCAAGAGACACTTTTAGAAGCCTGGAATTAACTGACTCTCTGGAAGCTCAGTTTTGTGGCCTTGTGTTTGCTGTGATCTAGAGGTGTCAAATTGCCTACATTTTTACAAATCTAACATTTCAACATGCTTCAGAGTCAAATTTATAGCTGTGTATGTGCTTGCTGTTGTCATTGTAACATCCCAAGCAGAGAATATTTCCCCTTCTACTGGAATATGAGCCTTTGATGAGAAATGCAAGGAAATGACATTTTTGTAAGTGCTGCTGCAATGGTGAGAATCAGAAACCTTTGATAACACTTTTTTTTGTAAGGTAGGGGAGAAGTGAGTATGGCCTGTGTTCATCCCAGCACTCTCTGAATCTGAAGTGATCCTTCATATACATGGGGCTGTTCAGGTGGGCAGGGCTGTTCAGGGCTGGGCAGTGCTGTTCACAGGTCCCCAGTCCCTTTACTGGGATCTTGGGAAGGCCCCACAGGCTCCAGTGTCCCTGAACATGTTTCAGGCAGCTCTGAGCCATACTCTGCCGTATGATCCAAGCAAATTTGTCTGATGACTGGTAGCAAGTTTCACCTGTTACTAAATCAATTGGGGAAAGCTTCCAGAGATGGTGCTGGGTACATGAGATGGAAGTGTCCAGATGAGGAGAGCATGCAATGGTTATATCCAGCACTACCAGGAGTTTCAGGAAACAGCTGACATATGGCTTGTTTGAATTTCCAGAGGCTGGGAAATATAAACAGAACACATTTAGATATATTAAATATAGCAAAATTTTTTCTTTTGCTCAAGTGTGCTGTAACCAGAGTGCCATCTTATTTTTACTTTGTTCTACATTTCAGTGCCTGCAGTCATTTTATTCACTGATTTGTTCTGTATTAATTGCAGTGGTGTGGCTTGCTGAGTAACAGGTACCTGACCCTCCCAGCCCTGCTGTTGCTGCAGGATAATGCTGACCTAAGAGGTTAGCAGGGATCACCACTCAGCTGCTGCGTCCTTGTGGGATGAGACAGCAGTGTTTCCACAGGGCAGGTCCCTGCACGCTGAGGGTCACGCCAAGGGAGGGGCCAGGTAACTGCAGATGGCACAGATGCAGGGGGAAATATATTGATGCAGTGGATGCAAAAACAATATTAAAAAGTAATCTCACATTTAATGGAGTTCTGCATGGAATGCTGTGTTTTTACTGAGCAAATTGTCCATTGTGGTGACCTTCTCTGTCCTTCCAATCAAGGCAAATGTCACACAACCTCTGTTACAGCATGGAGACGTAAGGGTCAGGAACACAAACAAACTTAAATCAAACTTACGGTGTTGTAACACCTGTAGCACAGAAGAATGCTCACTCTTAACTGTTGCTCACACCTTGACCTGCCAACAGGACAAAAGAACAAAATGCCTCGGCTCATGCTATAGTGTTGCTCATCAATTTCTGTAAGTGCTGTGGGAAGACAAAAACCTTAAACATTTCAAAAGAAAAGATAACTTTTTACTTTTTTCCATCTGTGCAACACCTTTCTAGTAAATCACCTCTCTGCTTAGGATCAGGGCATTTCTCTTTCCTTGCTGCTTCTGTAACTTACTGTGTTCAAGCTCTGGTTTAGTGAGGTGCAATTGTGGTATTAAAAAGAGGGACCTTGTGTCAGACACTTCTATTTAGGTGATGATAAACGGATTAAAGTAAACCTGCAAAGGAAAGTTGACTAGCAACTGAACCATCAACAATCACCTACTGCAGATTTTGGTAAATCCCCTGGGTTTTAACCAGGTGGAACTTAATCACTTTAAGAAAGCCAATGAGGTTGTGGTTTTACGGGTGCAGCAATGTCAAGGTTCCACCCGCGTGAAAAATGCTTACAGTCTCTATCACTGGTTCTTCTCTAGTTTCAGCTGCTTATACTAATTGTGTGAATTTATTAGTCACTTGTAGTTTCTTCATTGATTTTTGTTAAACTGTTCCCTGGCTCATGATCTTGGCAACCTGTTTCTGTTGGTTAAACAAGCTTGCTTGTCAAGCAGGTTTTCCCAATGTCACAGTTCCAGTATTAACTCTCTTTATTGAGTAATGCTACTTCTTATCCAGAATGAGATCAGACTTTGTAACAAGTGGATCAAAGCCATCCTGTTTAGATCCAAAATTGGAGCTGAATCCAAGTGTTTCTGAAATTTGAGGATGTTTAAGTTGAGTTCTGGTTTGACCCTGCTGTGGGGAAAGGTTCAAGCAATAAAGTTCAGAGTTAGATTTGTATTATCTCGTTAATTAAAGATGTTTAGTCATGCATTTTGACACTGGGTCCATCTTTTAGAACCAGTGGTCAAATGTGATGAGCTCCTAAACTGTCCAATAAGGAGGTTTAACACCTGCTGAGATGGTCAGCACAAGATTTCCCCAGAAATGCTCTGTTGTATTTAAACAATGTAACTTGTGCTGGCAGCTGGAGAAACCTGGTCAGTTAATAGATGGAAACCTAAGAAGCAGCAAAGGGCCAAACTATTTTTTATCAGAGTTCTTTGATTCATATTAAATGTTACACATTTCTGAACACTCTACTTGGATTTCTACCCAAATACCAAAGGGCTGTTACAGACATATCCATAACAAAGGCAGAATTACTGAAACCTCATGTGAGAAATGCTGTTCTTAACATATCCTTCAGCCCAGTTTTGCAAATGAACTACTGCTGATTTGTTCAGATATGGCCCAAATGTTCATATTGATTTTGTGGGCTGTTCACCCAAACATCTCAACTGTGGCAAAGGTTTGACCCATCACCCCCGCGACGCCTAGACCAAGATGTTATGGTGTGCAGTGATGCTGATAATATTGCATTTCCCAGGAGCTTTTAAAGCTACAGTGATGAAGACACATCATGATACATGAGTTTCAAATCCAAAAATTTTTATATTATACCAGTATTTCAAAATAAATTCCTCAGAATGCTTTTTAATAATGTAAACTCAGAATCTTATATTTCAGTTGTAAGCAAAGAATCGTACCATTATAAGATTTTTCCTCTCCTCTCCTCTCCTCTCCTCTCCTCTCCTCTCCCCTCCTCTCCTCTCCCCTCCTCTCCT
>JANPWX010000087.1:2368284-2394605 GCA_024734555.1 Trochalopteron elliotii
ACAGATCAGGTCAATTATCTCCTGGTAATGCCCACTTGGTATGTCTTATTGCTATGCTAATATTAACTGTTATTGAAACATTTTAATGAGTTTTTAATTTAAAAGTGGTAAATTTAAAAAGGGTGAGCATTAAATTATTCAACTTGAAATAATAGGAACAGAAATATTCTGCTTTGGTAATGGTGATGTAAAAGTTTTGTTGTGCATACCAATACTTCTAGAGATCATTTTAGTTCATCTCCCAGGGAAGGCAAATTCTGTTTGGCATTTAATGAAAACCCGCAATATGGCAGTACACAAAATACCCAGAAATCACCTGAGCAGATCCCAGATCCTGGGAAATAAACATGGACTGCCACATCTGAATATTAGATGGAAAGTCAGCCCAGAGAGAGGATGCTTCCTGAGATAGTTAAAGGTTTTACGGAGGCAACAGAAGGTACTCAGTGTGATCCCAAACAGACTCCTCTAAAAGGGAAGGAGCTGAGTACAGGGTTAAGTAGGTGGACTATCAGGTTGGCAGACTAGGTGGGTTCTTTGTCTTTTTCCCTCCCCCTCTTCTCCCTCTATTCACACTCTCTATCAACCTCTATTTAAGGGAAAACAAACTCAGTTATGGTCTCTTTCAAATGAAACTTTCCAACTTAGAAAGTTTCATTGAGTACCAAATGATGCCAAGCAAGCTTGCCTGTCTCTGGCTGACATAACACTGTGCCACTGCAGTCCCTGGGAGCAGCACAAACACCAGCTATCAATCTCCCAGGCAAGGGAAATTTAAATGAAAGATCGAGGGGAATGTGCATGATGACAGAGGAGCTTTGCACGCCCCTGTTGGGTGTTGCAGGTTGCTCAGTCGTACTAAAAGTGTAGATGTAACATGAGATGTAAATAGCTTTTACATTATCAGTGTCTGGGGTCAGTACTTCAGACTGTCCTTAAAAAGAATGGTTTTGTAGATGTGGTGTGGAAGTCAGGGGACTTGGTTTCCCAATCACCTTTCTGCTCTTTGGTTTCCCTAAGTGAAGTGGTGAACATTTCCCTCCCCTTGTGAGTGCTCTGAGCTGAACAGATGGAAATAATTGTTTGAGAGCTAAGGATTTAATGCTACAAGGGTTAAAAAATGCTACTGGTAGTCGTATCTAAGGCTTGACATATATCTTTATACAATGTACAAAAAGGATCCATAGTTACCAAATAACTGAATTAAGCATCTAGCACTATGCTGTGTATAAATAAAAGCTCCAAATAGTTTCAACTCTATTTGTGTGTTTTCAAAATACCCTTCCTTAATGCTCTTGAGTTTGGAATAACTTTTATGGGCAAAGGACCAACAGTGATGTGAAGATGAATTTTACGCCCCTCTTAATCCATGCCATGAAGTTATTCAAAAGTCAGTGAAAGATCAGTTCCAGTTCAAGCCACACTGATGCCCTAATCTGCATGCTGTCATCAGGCAATAGTGAGTTTGGAACTTGCCATATGGGAGCCTGGCAGATGTTGCACAAATGGCCTTTTCCTTCCTGCTTCCTGGATTTGCATCAGTCATGGGCTCTGTCATGGAAGCGTGCAGGAACAGGATCACATCAACCCCGCAGCAATTGCTCTGACATTGCTCCATTTTGCCCACTGCACGCTCATGGGGCTCTGCCATGTTTGTTATTTTCCATAATTCAGCCACATACTAGAAATTACATTGCAGCATTGCTTCTGTTTTTAGTGGCAAGAGTTCACTGACAACAACTATTGCCAACGGCTTTGGGAACAGGTAATTTTTCGCAACCTACAAAATCCCACCTGGGCAGTGGTTAAAACAGGATTCATTGAACCACACACTATTTTGCCTTTTCTGACTGCTCATTGAAGGGGGAATGACCGGATGGTTCCAGCATCCCATGATCAAGCCAGCCAGATGCCACAGCACTGTGCAGAAAGCCATGGTCAGCATAAAGTTGAGACTGAGTTCATAAACCCTGCCTAGACTATTTTGCATTAGCATGGCTACAGAGTGTTTGTATTAGATGGGGTGGCATGAGGATGAGCAGAGCAGATACACATCCGCCTGGAGACAAACACACAGACTTTATGGAGATCCCTTTTTTTGGCTCTTTGTTTCTTTCATTGTCAAGGACGTACTGTTTCCTTGAGGTGCAACACTTCTTTACAAAGTCAATCTCTTTTGCTAACTAATCTTACAGCTTTTGTCTTTCATCTCCTGAAGGGGAATAGACTTTCCATTTTGCCATGCCTCTAAGTTAGGATGTCATCTTTTTTGCTGCTTTTTCTTCATATACAAACAAGCTTCAAATAGCATAAATGCAGCCACTAATAGTGTGTAACTGAGATCCCCAAACTACAGCACATTGTGAGAACCAAAAAAGAGCTGCTGGTTTATTTAAAGGAACATACCATGTTCCCCAATCCATACTTTCAAATTTGCAACTACAGGAGATCTGTACCGAAATGCATAAATATCCTGAGCTGGGTATCTCCTTTTAATAGGTGTAAATAAAGTAATAAATAAAACAAATCCATGATGAAACAGAGCTTTAGCTAAACCCTTTAAATTTCTCTAACCTAAGTATTTTGGACTGTTTGGGGCCTTGATCCTGTGGTAATTGCTTCCCTGATGACAGGTGAACTCCTCTCTGGGTGGATTTTGTTACAATATCAAGTGCTTCTGCAGAACAAATAATGGTCTATTACAGCAACAAACAGATCTGGGTGATGTTACATCCCATTTCAAAGTATTTATTTTCCAGATGTGAAGAAATGCAGAAATGCATCCTTGTGATGTGTGTATTAGAAATGGAATCGTGTAGTACAGTATTCATGAAATACATATATATATCAAAATCATGTCATCATCAATCAGATATGCATGGGGTTATGTCACTTCCTTTTCAAGGGCAGAAGAACAGCGTGTCCTACAAGAAACATGCACTGATGATTTGTGCTAAATCTTCTCCTGTTGTAATGAACTTATTTATTTCATTTTCCTTGATCACTGAGGAGTTTGCCTTTCAAATCACTAGAGCTGTAAGAAGAAGAAGAAAATACACATCATACACGTATAGGCAATTTGTGCCAAACTATTCCAAAGCAATATAGGTTGTCAGCAAACAGGGCTATTTGCTGTGTGCTGGTATCTGCTATATGTCGCATATTATCTGTAACAACTCTGCAATTCGTTCTTTCACTTGTGTTCTCTCTCTTTCATCACATTAGATTATGTAGAGGCACTTCAAGGTAAATTTTTAAAACTGTGTGGGAGATGCATGTTGGAGAAAAGCTAAGAAGCAAATATCTTGAATGTTTTTAAGCACCACTCCATCTGTCACCTGCTTTGACAACTTACCTGCACGTCACCTCTGTCTCATGCTGCTGTGTTGAGTCATATTGTGTTATCTCAGAATAACATATTTTGGAGCCAGGGCTGCCTTAAAAATGCCATATTCTTAGTAATTATAAGATTGGCTTCTGTGCTTAAAGAATATATAGGAAGGATTATTTCTGCTCAGCAAGGTCCCAGCCCTGTGTGTGTGTGGTGTTACCCTGTCATGAACCCGCTCAGTGACACCACACACTTGGGGAAGCTCAAGGTCAAGAGACTCATTTGCATCATGAGTGCAACACCTCTTGCTGAAGTGCTGTTCCACATTGCCCCCACTGATCTGTCTTATTGCCAGACTACTCCTTCCAGATTGTGCAAGATAACAAATCAGCCAAGAGCGCTCAGAGCTGACAGTGGTATAAAATATTAATATGGCCTTATAGAAAACAATCTATAGGCTCTTACAGCACCTGTGATTTGGTTTTGCAGTTTGCTGTATTAAAAGAGCACAGTCAATGTGCAATCCAGCCACTTACAAAAGCATGTTACCTGTAGGCTTCCTGATCATTTACAGTCACAAATTATTCTTTAAGGCTTTTCTGTCACTGTGTATAAGGGAGGAGCAGGAGAGAGACAAGTTCTAGAACCAAAATGAAGGAAGACTGAAAATACAGAGTGAACCTGGCAGCCACACAAAATACCCCACCAGAAGGAAATCTTCCCTCCTGCTCTCTTTTCCTTTATGGCTACTACTTAGTGCTTCCATTTACACATAGAGGTGCATGTCTCTCATGAGAAATGGAAGGCAGAATGTGGCCCTTTAGAAAGTCAGTGGAGGAGGCAGAGCCTAAAGGGCTGGCTGATGCCTCCCTGTCCCAGCCACCAGGTAGCTCCAGCTGGTTTGAAGGGGTTTTAGGTGGGAGAACATTGATCAGTACAGGGGAGCTTCAGTAATTCCCCAGGATGAGATGCACACTCTGTGGTGTTTTATAGAACGCGTAATTAGTCACTGAGGGTGATGAATGCTAACGCCAGCAGGAGTGATCTCTGCAAAGGTGGCATTAAATCTGTGCTGCACAGGCCCCCATTCTACAACTGGCTGTAATGAACAGGAGGAATCTGTCTGGCTCCACTCAGCTGTTGATCAGGCCATACCCATGTCCAAATGCCAGAGCTGTCTGGCCAACTTGCCTGCTCACATTCTTGAGGGAAGTGTGATACGTGAGACTTGTCGTGGAATTTGGAGCCCAAATGCTTGTTAAGTGCAGGAGCTCTGGCCCTGCTGCATGCCTCCCTGGTGCTCAGAGCACTGAGGACACTGACATTGCAATGTTTTGAGGCTGTGCAGAGAGCAAATGCAGATCCTGGAGAATGAGAGAAAGGGGGAAGCTTAGGAGTTGTGATTAGCGGTCATTGCTGACATAAAATGCATAGACCTCCTAAGGGTTAATCACAGAGATGATAAAACTCCCTTAACTAGGTCTGCAGTATGGATGGGCAAGGAGGAATGAGTGCTAAAGGACTGAGCTTTCTATTTGGGCCTGTAACACAAAAGCCCAGGCATTCCTGGCATTTAGGGATTTCCCTATCCTAGGGAGGCCTGGTGGCCCTGAGAACAGACTGTACAGTGCAAAGACATTGTGTAACTCTTGCAGTTAGCAACCTCTGCAGGAGGTGTAGGGTGAGCCTGGCACACATTGTGAGATTAGCTGGTGTCAGCACAGTCTTTTGGCAAAGCAAAATATATGCATCAAATCACATTTATTCATCCAGCTTGTACCTGTCCTGCCAAGCTTGTGTGAGCTGCTAATAGGTTTGGGGACACCAAGTGGCAATGGAAATACACTGACTTATTATCCACTCATTAGCTTTGCAGAGACAAAACAGGTTTGCTTTAAACCAGCCCTGTACTTCTGTAAGATCATTTTGGAAATCCAATGTATATGCATTTCTGGGGTGGCTTTTGCTATGTTAGTTTAGGTCCATTTTTCTGGCCTACATCCTTCCTGAAAGCTGTGGGAGACAGTATATGCTGTCAGAGGCAGCTCCTGAGCTGAAGAGCATCAGGCATGTGAGACAGCACACAGGCTTTTGAGTAATGACTAAGGAGACAATTATCTATTGTGAATGGTACATCGATTGTATGGGGAAGATTCCTCCACTTCACAGTGAGAGCTGAAATCCTCAAGAGAGGAGTTGCAAAAAAGCAATTGGACATGTGTCTTCCACCCAATTTCCCTAGCTTATCCTCCTCTTTCTGTAGAACAGTACTGAAGAGATATTACATGGTGGAACTTGGGAGTTGGAACAGTACTTGTGTAGCTCATGAGCAGATCATTGGCCTAGGAGGGTGAAGAGCCAGCCTGAACCAGACAAGATTCAAGATTTATTCATTTGTTCATTCTTTTGTTTATTTGTTCATTTATTCCACCTAAGATTTATTCATTATGGCAGATTTTTTTGTTTGTACATGGGCTTTGGATGGCAGAAAGTGACAAGGAAGCTGCAACTGTCAATCTTTTTCTCTTTAAATATTGGTCTAGCTCCAGTACACCTGAGCCACAGGTACAGAGTGGTCTCCCAGGTTTGGGGTTTTTTCCCATAGGCTCTCTAGACTTTTCTACACAGCTAAAGTTTTTGTTTCCATGCCCAGGCCTTGTGAACCATGCAGAATGGGGTCTGTAATGTAGAGTTCCATGAAACACAGCTTCAGCTTCGGGCAAGAAGGAGACACTGTCATTTCTTTCCTGGAGTTAAACTGTACCAGGTCAGACATAGTTGGACTCATGGCCACAGCCCAGCAGGAGACACCTTGGGTGCAGCAGCCATCAGAGCACAGTCCCACAGCTTTGGTTTGTGCATCCTGGCACAAACTGCTCAGCTGCTAAAGGCTTAGCACTGGGAGTGTGGTGGGTGCAGGCCAGCCCTTCTTCTCCCTGAGTGCACCTGGACCACCTGGCACTCCCACCTGAGAAAACCCTCCCTGTCTTCTCCTGACAGCACAAGTAGAGTTGAAGGGTGGATGCTGCCCAAAGTTTATCTTAGGATCAAACACCAGATGTTATAAAGGTCAATAATATTTTCCAAGTAACGTTCTGTTTACTTCTCAAAGCCTCTACCAAGTTTCTTAGAGGTATGTTCATAAAATGCTCTGGATGTCTCATACAATATAAAAGGTAGCAGGTTTCTAAACCAATTTGTGATACATCAGTAGCATCTCAGAAGAATATGTTCTTACTACTTGGAGTTGTTCAGGTCAGTTTCCTCAGCAACTGAATGCTTACACTTGGAATAAAATAAATAAAAAAATCCATATTGTTTATTTTTTAGCAGCTTTTCAGATTTAAGAGTGTTACATTAACCAAAACACAGCCCAGCTGTAAATTTAGGTTTCACAATCTATCCCCACTGAATGTTATTTTTATGATATTGCAAGCTTATGACGTGTAGCACTCTTGGCTGGTGTTCTGCTGGAATTCAGTTCAACCAATTTAGAAATTCAGAGGAGGATGGAGGATTACTTGCAGAATGGATGCACTGAAAGACATTGTTCCAGTAACAGTTCATCATATAAGAAAAACAGGTCAGTTAGGGATGGCAAAGTTACTGTTGTGTTTCATTTTAAGATAGGTACCCAGGCTCAATACATTTTCCAAATTACCATATGTAAACAGTCTTGTGAGTGTTCAGTGACCCATATATTCACTCTTTTTTCATTTCTGCTGTGCTAAGGGCAATGGGAGATCTTTGTTAAGGTACCCAAAGCTATATATCTCTTTGTTTCTAATCAGCGTGTGCACACAAGGTCTTTAGCTGCTCTCCTGTGCGTGCTCCCTCACCCCCTCCCCAAGTTCTTGTCACCTCTAACATGTTGTCTTCTGCCTTGACCTCTTTCAGTTGGAGCAAGGAAGGTTACTTTAACAGTGCCAGTACTAGATCCTTATTGATGTGGTTCCTTGTGGCTGAAATGAGGTGAGGAGCAGTTATGTGAGCAGCTGAGCAGGCAGATGAGAAGGGGTAGCAACTTTCAGCAGAGGGAAGTGGTGAGTAGATGGAAGATGGGGTGAGCACCTTTTCAGGTAGGGTACCTGTAACCAGACAGGCTTGATGAGCACTCCTAATCTTTAGCTGCTTCCTGTCAACAAGGAAAAGAGAGAAGTGCATTAGGTGTTCAAGGCATGGCATTTTTCTTTCCACACGGAAGATCTTGGGAGTCCACTTTTCAGTTTAGTTAATTTTATTATAACTGCAACTGAATCTGCTTATACTGAATATTTATTTATTCAGCCTAGTTGCCTGTGGTATTATTTTTTGAACTGCTTTAAAATTATTCCTGCCTCTCTTATGTTGAGATTTCAGAAGTGAGTACTGTGTCCTTTGGGAACACTCCTGCCAGTGGAGCATACAGGGAGGTTGACATGCTTGGCCACTAACAGGGTGTTCTTTAAATAAATCTCCAGGTTGCATTAGACTTCCATCATTCTAGATTTTGTTGCAAACCATTCTAATTAACTACTTACTATCATATTATCAGAAATAGCCTACTGAATTTTGGCTGCAAATTACCTCTTTCTGTGTATTTTGTAGAATAGGAGCCAAGGACCACTTTCTGTAGTAGCAGTCTTAGAGACCTTATTTGTCCATGTCAATCAACCCTGCAAGATGTATTTTTCAATAAGAGCATCAGTCTTTAGAGAAAAAAAACCAAACCAAAACCAGTAGGGTCCAAGCCTAAATAATTAAGGCCAGAGCCTTAGCTAGTGTGAACAGGAATATAGAAATCATGGGATACACAGCAGATGTTACCAGCTCAACATCAGCTTTTTTTATATTACAGCTGTGATGGAAACACTGACCGTATGTTACAAGTAACAATTAGACTTTTTGTATATTGAAGTTGGCTTACTCTTTTTATTTTTTATCCTTTTCTACCCCTTTCCCCCCTTTTCTTTTCTTGCTCTGTTGAATTATTTTATTAGAGTTCAAGATCTGGACAAGTCAGGCATTCCTGATAAACCTCTGTTACCAGCACAGCACTTAGTCATAAAACTTCAGAACAAAGGGAATGAAAAACATATTTCACAATATTTATTTCCTTCAAGTCTTAGAATAGACCAATATTCTTCCTAAAGTTCTTTGCAAACATTCAGGTATAATTTGGGTGAGTTAAGTATAGAGACAAAAGGGTATGTTTCAGCTACATGGAAGAGGTTTATATTGTCATTTCAAAATGGAAAGTGGAGTATGCATAAAAAATATGTCTTGCAATTTAAAGACTGTGTTTTGGCTAAACCATTACTGGACTGCTCAGAATGTTGGCTGGCAGCACAGAAAAGGAAGGAGGTGACTTCAGAAAATGCAAAGTGTCTCTTACATGATATCTAAAATTAAATATAATAGATATCTTGCAGTATATAGTAAATCTCTCAGGTTAAATTCCTGCTCAGTTTCCACTTAACCTTTCAACCCAATCAAGGAAAACTTAGGTTAAAGTAGTAGATTCATTTCTTGGAGTGAGAAGTTTTATCCCTAAACTGGGAGACTGAGTTTAGGGCAAAGTCCAGGAGACAAATCTGAGAGTCATTGGCACATTTTGGGGGGGTTGGCTCCCAGGATGCTGGGAGAGGGTGTTCTTACTGTGCCCACTTTCCCCAGAGCTGCAAAGGGATGCTCACAGGGGGAGAGCACACCCTCCATGGACATACCTGAAGAGCAGAGCCTCCATGCCAGGGTATTTTCTGTGTGCAGAGAGAAACTGGGATGACAGACAAAACATGGGTCAAAGGGAAAATCAGACTGAAAAAATGAGAGATGAGATTGAACTGGAGCAGTCATAGAAAAGAGCATCTTTTCCAGACACAGGAATGAAGGGTTAAATTTTAAGATAGGATTCTTGCAATTGGCTTGAGCTCAGTATGGAAAATAGATTTAGTAAGTTAAAGAGGAATAGAGACATGATATATTGAGAAGAAATATATCCAGTTTTTGACATAAGGCCTCTTTACCATTAATTCCCACTGCACAGAGGTGAGCTCCACACAGTGCATGAGGGACCTGCTTGATCAGTTTAGCTGCTCTGCAGGGACAAAGCTACAAGAGAGATCTGAACATGGCCATCTGTGCAAGACACTGCTTTCAGCTTTTCTGGCTCTGAAAGTTACTCTAAAAGTAGAGATGATAAGACAAAGTTAAGGTAAAGAGACTTGCTCAGAACAGCAGGGTGCTGTGCATGCATTCAGGCTTTGGTCTTCCTGTGACAGAACTTGTGGGGATGTTGTACCAGGTATGTAGTGAGGAGTAGACTCTGTGACTGATTTTATGGTGTTGCATGATAATAAATTCAGGCACTGTGGACTGAGCTGGAGTGCTCTAACCTGCAGTATTCAGTGGTGATTCTTGGAGCTGCAAGGTCAAGTGCCTCCTGAGCACTTAGGTTCTCTCTCATGGGCACAACAAGCTACAGCTACATCTGATGGCCAAGGCTTTGCCCCATAATCCCTGGCTGCTTCTGTTTGCCTTCGTGCAGACCAGTTCTAGGATGCAGCTGTGCATGTGTGTGAATGAAAAATTAAATTTTGCTGATTATTTTATCAACAAATTGTGTCTGTTTCCTACCTGATGCACTCTGAGACTAGGATAAACCATCTAATATAATCAGTTATGTAGATTCTCTGCACTTAGTTGGCTTCATGTGGGCTTTGGAAGTGGGACTATCACATTAAGAGTAGTTTCCTTGATATACAATTAAAACCAGCCACTTTTATAGTTTGCTGTTGCCTGTGTGAATCTGACTTGGCATAATTACCTGTAATGGCCACAAAAGAGCTCCCTATGTGTGACAGATATTTTTTTTCCCTCGTAACTCATCAGCTAAGAGAGCCATAACTGTGGAGACTGTTCCTTATATCCCTCCTATTCCTCAGGACTTGTTTTGCAGTTGCCAGTAAGCACAAGTCAAAGTAGATTGAAACTGATTCATCAGCTTCACAAATGCTAGCAAAGAAGTAGAAGTTGATAAAATAATGAATCTTCACTTGGTAAACAGGAAAGAAGAAGATTAATGAAATTTGTTGGCTGGAATTGGAGATTCACCTACTCCTACTGACCTAAAGGTGACAACCATATGGTGGAGGGAACATCAAAACTTTAGGAAGCCGAGTTCTTGGAGCAGAACAGCTTTCTTCCAGGATGAGAGTGGAGTATTTATATTTCAGAAAGGACTGAAGGTGACTGAGGAACTTTCTCAGCCCAGGCCACTCATCCTGCTCTAGGTTGTATTGTAGCATCTTCTCCAAAGGATAGACCTTTACAAAAGTTTCAGGGTGTCAGGGAGACATCTCTGGTCCTTCAACCTCAGCTCCAGTTGCTTTTCCTTCACCCTCTGAGAGGTGTAGGCATCGTTTCCTTCCTGCTGAGGTGTCCCTAGAGCTGTATCCCTGTCCTGGGCTGGGGACAGCCCTGCTGGGGATAACGAGGCCTCCTGTGCCTTTGCCCTCTCTCCAGGCATGCAGGAGTCCCCCATTCATTCATTCATTCATTCAATCCACCTAATAAAAACGTGTTGGTGTGGGAGGCTGAGATCACACCAAGCTTGGCAGGGTTATCAGGTTCTGAAGGAGAAATGAAGTTCACAAAGTGATACCATGTCACGCCCGCAGCACCCGGCAGTGCTGATCTCAATATGTATTATTTTGCAGTAACATCCTAGCAACTGAGTCAAATAGAACATAAAACACAAGAACAAAGAGTGCATGTTAGAATTACCCTGAAGCATGCCTGAATTAATTATGCCTCTTAATTTTTTGGATAAAAATCAGGTGCTTATTTCATTATTTATAGCACAAAATCAAAACATTACTCTTTTATTTATGATGATGATTCTGCCCAGATTGTGTTGGTTTTCCTGCTATCAACAGCAGCTCTGGAAAGCCTGACATCTTTCCATGCTTATAAAGAGCCAGGAATGAAGTGGATTTTCCCTAGACTTATGCCGTAGTTTAGAAATTTTAAAATAACAATCAAAAAAACAAAGGAAAACAAGCAAAGAATTTGAGTTTTGTATGATTAGGAAAAAGTATTTTAACCTTTTATCTAATGTGTGAAATAAATTGCAATAACTGTGTGGACAGCACACACCACAGAAGTACAAACTATTTACATATTCATCTTGAGAACACTTTTGTGAGATGAATATGTTGGCTACTCTGCTAAGTAGTTACAGGAAATTTAGATTTATCAAAATGAGTACTTACCCTATGACCAAAAGGAGGTATGTGCTGCCATTTAAATTTCCTGAGATGATAAATATACATTTAAAACACATGATTTGCCAAGCAAATATTATCTAGAGAATCAAAATTAGTATGGAAAGGTAGTGTATTCTCCAAGCATTTACACAGGAGCCTGTGCACACTCCCGACTTCAGAACAGCTCATTCAGTTTCACAGTTAGTTCCCTTCAACAAATAAAATGCAGTCTGCAAATTGTAACATAAAACATTTCTGTAATCTGCGCATAACATAGAAAAAAGAAATTTTTTAAAATGAGAAATCTGTCCAACAATTATATCCCTTTGGCTCTTCTATCAGTGGAACTGTCCTGCAATCAAAGTTGTGCTACTTTAAATCTGAAATATTGTAGTGATGGATGAGTCATGCCCCTAATTTAATGATATGAGCCAGTGAAAATTGAAAGGAGTTTCTCCTTTCCAAAGCTGGTTTCACAACCTCCTCCTATTTAACCAGAAAGTTTGCATTTATTATTATTTTCACCCATCGCTCAGGCCTAATTAATATTAATCCTTGCATCCACATTAACATGAGCTGCAGGGACTGTAGCATGGCACTGCAGAGTAATTGTGTTTATAACTGTAAATACAATTGATTGCCATATGAGCATGAACTTCACATATAGGAACTATTACATTGAGAAGAAATGTTTTAAGTGAATTCCAGTGTCACCTTAATTGATAGTTAAAGATATGAAATTCAGCACTGATAAATGGAAATGCTTTTTTTACACAACACATGATTTAACTGTGGGCCCGTCTGCCACAGCAGATTGTTCAGACTGAGATTTAGGATTCAGATTTAGATGTTTATATTGAAATGAGAAATACCTGATGTTATATATAATACAACACATAGTGAAAAGGATATTGAACCACGTGTTCTAGGATGTAAATCAGTCTCTAACTGCTGGGGAGCAGGATATGAAAGCAAGCTGCTTACATCTGCCCAATAATGAGCTCTTGCATATCTCCTGATATATTAAGTACTGATCAGCATCAGGCAAAGCTGCTGCTTTGGTTCAGACACAGAACCAATTGTTTCCAAAGGTGCTTTCTTATACTCTTCCTAGCAGGAAGATGTTGCATCCCAGTACTTTAATCCAGGCTCACAAAAACAAGGCAGAAAGATCTTCAAACACATGGCATCATACCATTTTTCCTCCAAAGATCCCATTTAACCTTCTTTAAAGACAAGCAAGATTCAAGATCAGTATGACTACTTCTTGTGTAAATTTAAGATTTGAAACCGGTCTGCAAGGCATGTTTGTATCCCTCTGATTTATGAAAGCATGGAGTTGCAGGCCAACACCTTTGGGAGAGAGGGTAGACTGCATGAAAATCTTTTGACCCAATACTTTGTCATGCCTGTGGAGCACAGATAATTAAAAAATCCTATGATAGGTATGACAGAAAAAGTGTGTAATTTGGGCACCACTGAATCAAAACTCTTGATTATTACCAGTTGCTACTCTATGGTTTATATCATGGAGAGATCTGATGGCACACAAACTGCATGTGTTCCCTTTGTTTAAGCCACAGAAGATAATGTTTTTCTGGGCTACACCTAATATGTTAATTCAGTTCACAGGACCAGAGTAGAGCTAATCAGAAGTAGATGCCTTGATATTGTGCACTTCAAGTGTCTGTAGATTGGCTTCTGATGGCTGCTCTGTCCTCTAAAAATTACTTGGTCTTCACAGACTTGCTGTTTTATGAAGTGGTCATCACTACTCCAGTGTAAATTGCCTGAAGTAACTTTCCTCTTTTTCCCACATCTTTTACCATCTTTCATTTTCAAGTGTTTTGCTTCCCTCTGCAAAGTCATTAAGACATTGTATGAATCTCTGGTACAATAACTAGCCTGAAAAACATATTTCAAGTGAATTTGATAATTTACGTGGACTATGAAGTCATAGCTTAAAAGTGATGTTAGGTGTTAGGGCCAGGAAGAAAATGGAATTTCTCTTCCTGAAAAGATGCCTGATTTTGAAATAATGGGAAATGAAATTATCTTGTAATTATCTATATTTACCATTATCCAAGTACTCTATATTATTAACTGGTGGCCCTGGATGGTCCCCAATGTGCTGAGGAGGTGTGACCTCTTCTTCTGTTTTGGGTAAGTCACATAGCAAACACTTAGAGCTGCTTTTCTTCTGCTGCTAAGAAATACCTCTAAGAGTGCCATGGAAGATGCCATGGCAGGTGTAAGTCAATGCCAGCAGTCCCAGAAGTGTTTACCCATATCCCACCAGGCAATAATTTCAAAGGAGTGGCTGAGCATCCCACCCTCCTGCAGTCTATGCTGAAGATGCTGCTTTTACCCAGCTGACAATCAGTAGTGGTGCACTTTGAAACAGTCACAGCCCCAGCACTCCCAAAGTCACCATCATTCCCACATCATGGTGTCCCTGAGAGTACAGATGCTGCAAGTCCTAGGAGAAAAATATTCTGGGCTGCTGATAAAATTGGAAGAAGTTATGCAAAGCACAGATAGGACATTCCTAAACTGGAACTAAATAGTGCAGTGATTTGCAAAGCATTAGCAGCACAGCACTATCCTGCAGTAGAGGGATAGAGACTGAACACTCACAAAACCCAGATATATCCTATAATAACAAATACAGAGCTAAAGTAAAAGGAGAGGGAGCAATATGGTTACTATCTGATAATATATCTACCCTCTAGCCACTGCTGAAAGACATTTTAGTCCACACTAGATTTAAGATGGATGAGAAGTTTTCTGTCAAACAGGCAAGGCTTAAAAGAGTAGAGGAACTGAAGGTTTGATCTTTAACACCAGATGGAAAAGAGAAAGATGAAAGAAAAGTTAATCAGAGACTTTTCTTAAGCTCTACTGATTACTGGAAAGCTTTTGACATGGTCTGTAGTATGCAGAAGTGAGTGGTGAGCCTTGATATTAACCAGCTCACCTAACAGGTTTTTTTCCCCCTGAGTTTAACAACTCAGTCAGTAGCCTGCTGGTGACTTACTGCAGTTTCCATTGCTAAAACTGACAACTTATTTTTTTTTTCTCCATGACCCTCCCAAATGGCACTAGCAAATTTTTTCCTTTAAAAGTCAGTCTCATCCCTCGTGAAACCAGCAATGGAAGAAGGTCAAGAAATGAAGTGATGATAATCTCCCAGGATGCAGAAACTGCTTTATGAGCAGGTGCTTTAGGTCAGTTATTTAAAGAATAAGGACCCAAGTGGCTTTTGAGCAGATGATCTCTGTGAAGGTTTAGTGCTTTTGGTCCATTCTGAAGAACTAGTTCCACTCTTCTTCTTTAAGCCATACAGGCCAATAGCCAATGTACTGGGCTGTACAGGAGGAAACAGCTGCAGGGCTCTGCTCATCCTGAGTACTGAGCAGACCTCAGGTATGGACCAGTCCTTGGTTAAATGTTCCCCCCTCACCTGGAGAAGCCCGGAGAACATCAAGTGTCTCAGTACAAGTGGCCAGCACAGAGACTCAGTGCCTGTGTGGTGGAGTCTGAGGTACCTTTTGAACCAGGATTACCCAGGCTGCTGGCAGCGAGTGATTGCACCCAGCAGATCAGTAGCATTCATCTCTGAGACCTGAAGTGATAACCCAACAGATCATCTCTCCAGCCAGCCCTATGACTTACAGCCCCACAGAGCTGCTATTCATCCTCACAGCTTCCTGCACAGGAGAAGATGAGAACGATGTTATCAGCAGTTTGCATATGGGCAACAGAAGACTCTGAGATTTGGTTCAAGGCCACGCTGTCTGTGTCTCAGAACTGAACCCCTTAAACACAAGACCTTTCTACCTCATCCTTACATCTAATGTCTATGAATATATTTTTCCCTTATGGTTTAAGCCGGACCACTAGTTCCCAACTTTGAAGCAGTTTCCTGCCTTTCCATGGCATGAATTTTGAACTCATCCATTGAAAGCATATGGGCTTTTCCTAGCAAGCAAGTGAATCTACAAACTTGGAAAGGCATGTGAACCAGAGTTTGAATCTCAGCCAAACAATTTGTTCTGGCTTTAATCAAGATGTCTTCTTTTAACTTCAAATATCATTTTTTAAAATCCCATATCAAAACTTCTAGTGTCACACTATGAAATCAATAAATGCTACCAGTCATTCAACTCAGAAGTACTTCAAAGCAGCCTGAGTGATAAGCATTATTTTATTTTTAAAAATATTCATCAAAGAGATGCAGTTAATATGAAGGCAAAACAAAATTAACAACAACAAAGAAATGTGTCAGTTGCATTTTGAACTTGCAGAATACCACAAATCCTGCTACTAGTTTTGCTTTTAAAGTTTCTCTTTCTCCATTCCTATATTGACACATTTTAATATTTCCCTTTTTCTCTTCTCATCTTATCTAATAATTTAGTTGTGCAAAACCTAGCTTTAATGCAGTCATTTGATTAATCATATATTTGATGTTATTTCACACCTTAAAGAAACAGATTTTTGAACCTGATTCTCCCACATAAAGTTCTGTCTGAGGAACCAGTCCAGGCTGAACTGCACAATTTAATTGTGTCTTGAAGTCTCAGTGGCTCTATGTTTAAAGCTAAAAATGTGATTATGAATATTCCTGAGTAAGGGCCATGGATTTTTATCTCATTCCATAAATATTTTAATGGAAAAGCAAGGGAAGTGTTCATGAGTAAAGCTGCAATGTAAGTAAGAGTTTTAAGCAAGGGTTTTGTTCATTAATTATAGCAACCACTATGTAATTTAATTGTGTATTGTAGTGGTACTTAAATTTATCTCTTAGAGATAGTTGGACTGTAAGGATTTTCACAAGTGATTGTTTTTAAGGATTCATTAACATTTTTTTCTAGACTGGGGATGAACTCATGTATATTTTTTACAGGAGATAGATCTGGGTTTTGTTAGATTTAGAACACTGAGGTTGGGTAACTAGCAGGGAGAGGCACATCTGTATGTAGCTTTGGGGGGAGTCCTCTAACCTGACTTTAAATGCCCACAGCACAGGCACCTGCTTTAGTCCCCCTGGGCTCTCCTTAGAGGCAGTAGAGCAAGATCAGCACTTCCAGTGTGTCAACCCTCTGATTTATTTCAGACATTGATTTGGAGAGGAAATGAATCATGTTGTAATTTGCCTTTTCTTACTGGGGACTATGAAAGTGTTTAGGGCTGAGATTCACTCACTCACACCTTTTTCTTTTATTTGAGATGCCCTACAGTACCTCCCTGCCTCCCTGCTGCCCTAGTGCAGGCTTCTCAGAGATCCCATGGGTATCTCAGTGTCCCATGGGTATAGCTTGGATACCCCAGAGGAATTTAAGATGCCACAGAGGCCTCTTTTTAGGTGACTGAATCCCTGCCAGATGCCAACTCAGATGCAGGTGCTACCACCAGGTTGGAATCTATATAGTGGGCCATGAAAAAATGGAGCATATTCAATGCCTGGAGGTTTAGGCCAAAAGAAACTTGGGAACATATTCCCCAGGAAAATGATTCAGAGAAAACTATGGCAGCAGCTCTTATCTTTTAAACTATAAATTTTGATATCTCAATAATGAAGAGTTTAAGCAAAGAATATCCAATGGCTTAATTCTCAGCTGAAGGTCAGGATTTGCAGTGCACAGTGTGTTTAAAAAATTTAAGATAAAAATTGTAGAAAACGATGTTACTGAGATGTGTGAGTCCCAGTTTTGCCCACAGAAAAACAATGAAAAAAGGCAGAATAAGACTAATTAGCCAGTTTCCACCTCCTAGTTCCCCATCCTGGGTGAGACCACAACACAAACATGTCTTGCTGTCCCATTATGTTCCACACTGCTCTGTGGAGGTTTCCTGGCCTCTCCCCTGGTGGAGTTCAGTGGCAGGGAGTGAGGCCTCCCTCACTGAAGCACCAGGCTCTCTCTGTGGCTGGTGTGCCCAGCTGTGCCAGCAAGCTGGTGCCCTGTCTGTCATTACCCACAGATGTATCCAGGACGCAGTGGTGGTGTAAACTGTTTGGTGGGTTGTGGTTCTGTTCAACTCAGGCCCTGGCCAGTGCTGGGGGCTGCCAGCCTCCTGTTGGCCTTGTGCCCAAGGCAGGAGACCCCCAAGTCTCCCTGGCCATTGCTTTTCACACCCAGTGACCACTCCTAGGCTGCTGGGCTTTGCCCAGCTCAGCACCCCCCTTGTGCCTTCTGCAGCCCCAGTGCCAACCTACAGCTCAGCTGCAGTCTGTGCTTGTTGAAGATGCACTTCCAT
This sequence comes from Trochalopteron elliotii, assembly GCA_024734555.1. Classification (NCBI taxonomy): domain Eukaryota; kingdom Metazoa; phylum Chordata; class Aves; order Passeriformes; family Leiothrichidae; genus Trochalopteron; species Trochalopteron elliotii. The sequence goes on from JANPWX010000087.1 coordinate 2,386,123, forward strand.
CCCTTTCTGCCTTCTCCTCCTCCAACAGATTGATCTGGATGGGTCGAGTAGGGGTGCTCACTGACACAGTTCCTGTGCCTTGGTCTGCAGCTTTCACCTTCCCATGTGGATTCCTCAAGGACTCTCTAATGAGATGATGGATATCTCAGTCTCCACACATTTTTAGAATAAGAATGGAAACATGTAATTCAAACATGGGGCAAATCCTCTCATCTGATTAAAAAAAAAAAAAAAGGAGGTAGCCAAAGAAGAAATAGTTTAAATGAAAAGTAATGGAAACACATCTATCTGAGTACATTGTGCTAGGAGTACATTGTGCTAGGAAAAATTCCAAAATGGAGCATAAACAGCTTTCTCAGCACCAAGTTACCCTGGCTGGGAGTTCTCATGTTTAACAGTTGATTAGTACTACCACTACCAGTTGTCTATCCTCTTGTCCTCTTATCCAGTGATAATCACCAGCTAGCTCAACTTGGGTCATCCAGAAATGGGACCAAAGGCTAGTGCACTGGTTTCATGGGAAGCTATTGAGAATGAATTAGTGCCAAGGGAATAATACCATCAATAAGAAAATGGAAATTGGAGTGTAAAATTATTATTTAGCACTTATCCATGGTCGTGTCTTATGTTTGGGTTTTTTAATTGCAGCCAAGAGTGACTATAGTATACTGTGTAGTCTTAACAGCTATGGTTTGTAAGATTTCTTAAAAATGAAACATCTGGGGAACCTTAAGCCTCTGTGAGGGTCATTAAGACCCTGGAAGAAACCCAAAAGGAATGTTCAAAATCTAGATACAAGATGATTATGGTTTGGAGTCATACACCTCACTCCTGGCATAGGACTGGGGTAGAGTTAGGGGTAGGGAAGGGCAGACTTCCAGAGCAATCCTGTTCATCCCAGAAAGTCTGTTTGTAACTCGTGTCCAAGCATCATCTCTGGCTAAAAAGAAAAGGAATTTCACCAAGGATGCTTCAGTAGTGGCTGGTGAGCTCCAAGAGGGCAGGTCCTCTTAGGTCTGGCAAGCAGATTTACCTTCAGTTTTCCAACAACTCAGCCCTTTGTCTGACTGAACTTTTTTCTTACCAGGAATTCCAACTGCTTTGTAGTTTAATTCATTGTTCAGTATTGCTGTTTTGGGAAATTTATGAACTCTTTGATGCTCTCTTCTCCTTACAAAAGGATTCAAGGGGTGGGGACATTGTGTAACAGTGTGTGTGCTTGGCACAACAGCCAGTAAATAGGATGTTTCTTGCTAGCTACATGATCTGTGGTATGTTTCATCTTCCATCTTCCACAGCATTATTTTTAAGTGTCCCTGTCCTTCTAGGCCATTATGCTGACTCTACTTATACTTCCCAGCAGTGTGGAAGTGAGCATGTTGTACCCAAGGATCTGCTGTGTTCCAGCTCCTTTCCTCACCTAAGCTGGGGTGCAGGGCACTGGGAAGGCAGGAGCTGGGGGAAGAGAGAGGCTGAGCACAGCATGGGAGGTTGAGAATGTCCTAGTTCTGGGTAAGCTGAAGAAGAACTGAAGGTTGAAACCTCATCTGCACTGGCAACTTCAACTTCGCACAGGCAGCTGGAGAATTCTGGCCCTGGTGAAGGCAGTGTGTGGATGCTGGAGTGTTAGAGCAGAAAGAGTGGATTATACTGGGAAGGGCCATCTCTGAGACAGCAGACTGAACATGAGCCAGCAGTGTGCCCAGGTGGCCAAGAAGGCCAATGGCACCTGGCCTGTATCAGGAATGGTGTGGCCAGAAGGATCAGGGCAGTGATTTCCTCCCCTGTTCCTGGCACTGGTGAGGCTGTCCCTTGAGTGCTGTGTTCAGTTCTGGGCCCCTCAGTTTGGGAAGGACGTTGAGCTGCTCAAACACATGCAAAGAGGGGCAGCAAGGCTGGTGAAAGGTCTAGAACAAAAGTCCTGTGAGGAGTGGCTGAGGGAGCTGGGATTGTTTATCCTGGAGAAGAGGAGGCTCAGGGAAAACCTCATCACATTCTACAACTCCCTGACAGGAGGGTGCAGCCAGGTGGGAGGAGGCCTCTTCTCCCAGGAAAGCAGCAACAGGACAAGACAACATAGCCTTAAGCTGCTCCAGGGGAGGATTAGGCTGAACATTAGGAAGAAGCTCTTCACAGAATGATAACGGGATGATTGAGCATTGGAATGAACTGCCCAGGGAGGTGGTGGAGTCACTGTCCCTGGAGGTGTTTAATAAAAGACTGGATGTGGCACTCACTGCCATGGTCTGGTTGACAAGATGGTGTTAGGTCATAGCTTGGACTCCATGACCTCAAAGGTCTGTTCCAACCTAGTTGATTCTGTGATTCCCTGGAACAGGACACATCTCAGTGCATTGGTATCTACTAATTTTGATCTAATTTGCAACTGTGTACATTTAGGATAGCAACGCTAGCATGGAAGAAAGGTCCTCAGCTGTAACTAAGTTACTGTTCATCGGCTAATGTGTTTTCATGAACACTGTTGGTTTGCTTTTTGTACCTGCTAATGTGATATAGTGAAGGCTATTTGGTACTGTGCATGCAAAGCTAAATTAAGCCTGGCAGGCAGCCCAGGAAGCCCTGCCACGTGTCCCAGCTGCTCACGGCACTCACGGTGTGCTCCGCTTCCCCAACTTTGCTGCTGCACATTTTTCTCCAGCTGCTTGCAAACAGCAGAGATCTTGTGGTCGAGAACTTCCTCATGATTTGGCATAGAGTAAACAGATAAAGTTCATGAAGAGGATTTCTTGCAAAGATGGACTGAGTTTGCAATTCGATTTTTTCCCTTTTTTTCCCTAGTTTCAAAGATGAATGTGGCCAGACTCCTCCCTCCACAGGTGAAGTCAGCAAACTGGGGGAGACATTACAGACCGACTTTCAGGAAAAGGGGGAAAAATTATTTTATTTTTTTCTAATTCTGTACACCATTACCCCTCACCTCTGAACCAAGAAAGACTTTACGTGGTGTCATAATTTAGCAAATTACTTCCTCAAAGGAAGGTCAAACATTTTACCATTCGATCAATAGGAAGCGACTTACAAATCATGTGTATTGATCATTGTAATCATTCAGAGGAATGTAGGGCAGACACTAAAATCACATGCACTTAGTCTTAATTGCCCACATTAAAGCAATTATGTCCCAAAACTGTCATTGTCTAATGCTATGCACACTACCCAGCATGGTAACTTTTAGCCATACATATTTAATCATAAATCAGCCTCTTAGGTCTATTGCACTAAAGACTTACAATATTGCTGTAATTATGCAAATATAACTATGTCTTTTTTCATCAATGTGTAAGATCATGTTGCTTTGGGGAGCCAAGGGGAGGAAAATAAGCCCCTATATTAATGCAGCTGGTATTTAATACATATATTTTATGGCTGTGCTATGTGTTCATGACACAAGCACTTAAAGTGACCTTAAATTGCTAATGAACAGAGAGCCTTTGTAAAAGCAGTCACAGGTCAAGGACTTGTAGATAAAACTTGTTGAGAGGTACATTGATGGTAGGCTTGTGTCAGGCAAGTGCTATTTGTTCGAGGATGTTTATAAACATTATTTTCCAGAGGATCATTTCAGCTAAAAGTGTCTCAGACAAATACCAATTGATAGAATTGAAATAAATGTTTTTCTGATCTTGTAAGGTGGGGTCTTTTTACTTTTCTCAAGGAAGCCAGTATATTGTCTCAGGGAAATTTTGTTTGGATGAACTGAAAGATTGGTCAGGAGTATATTTCTTTTACCATTCCAGAAACTATTTCTAAACAGATCTGAAAAATGAACAATTCTTGGTATGTTACATATCTGATATTTTGCAAACAAGAATGTTTGAAATCACACTAATAATTAGATGTTATCTAATATGGAACAGACAAATTTAAAAATTTCTCAGAAAATATGAGCATAAGTCCCTTAAAATTAAGGAGAGCAATTCTCCTGCCCTCCTGGGCTGAGATCTAGACTTGCCTCAGTCAATTCCCAAGTAGCTTTCCAGAAACATCATCTAATACAGCCCAGAATAGAACAGGTCATGGAAAGAAAAAAAATACAGGAGAGACTGCATTGTAACACAAGAGAGCAAAAGGAAGGAGTTTCACACTACTTTGGTCTACAGCTTGCTTTCCCTTCTTGACTCCCCTCTGAAGAGTGCAGAGCAGGCCGTGCTCTGGCTCTGCATGCAGAGGCACAAAGGGAAGGTGCAGAGAGGGAAGACAGGCTGCTGGGATTGCCAGGCACCTCCACGTTACCATTTCCTGCTCCTCTGAACCTCATTGGAGGCTGAAACATCACATCATCTAGCTAGTGCTGATCACATCAGTGGTTCTGCAAAATGTTCTTGCACATTCTCAGTCTTCAGCATGGTGGGCTGCTGACACACAGGCTTGAGGGAACTTCTGTGTAACCTCAAAAGGTAATGAGACATGCTGCCTTTTTGGCAACAGGCTCCAGATAAGGCATCTGCATCTTCACTGGGAAACGTGCAAGCTGCAGATCTCTCAACAAGCTTCAGAACTGCAGGAATGGGGAACTGTGCATGGAAGCTAAGAGCTAAATTGATTTAGTCCTGGGAAGATCTCTGACTCCAAATCCCAGGCAAAGTTATTTTAACAAGTTTTGACAATGTCAACAACATTTCTCATCTTCTCGGGGTCTTAACCTACTCAAAGCAGCAATGTATAGAGCATGAGATACCCTGTAGGTCACGTGTGTATCCAGGTGGGCACTGAATCACAAGTAATTTAGTAAGGGTTTTTAAAAGAGAGAAAGTAAGTAATTTCTCTCAGAAACCCTCAGCTCCAAAAGAGTGATTCAAGCATTAAACACTGAGCAGAGGAGAAAGCTGTTTCGGTGGAGGAAAAAAGACTTAAAATGTGTGGGCTCAAAATGGTTGCACCAAATGTAATCAGAGTACCAACCTGGTTACATGCTGGCCATGGATATGGCCAGTTTGAGGGTATATTCCCTGTGTCCCCATGCACAGCTGGGTGGTGAGGTGCTGCAGCATGCCTGATTGCTCGAGAATCCCAGCACTTCCTGAACTCACTTGTTCTTTCAAGTAACAATGAAGTTGTTTGGCTGGATCCTTTATGAAAGTTAAAATTGATTTGTCATTTTCTTTTTGCTTCTCACACCTTATCTAGTTTCTACATTCTTCCCACTTCAGTAGTCAAAGCGATTGAAAGCTGAAAACTGAGCAGATCTGTCCCTGCAGCAACTTTCCTCGCATTTCTCATTTACCATGTTATCAAACGGGCTCTTTGTCTTTGCAGTCCCCTGATGTTGCCTCTGTTACATGGTGATATTCTTCAGGTCATGGGGGTTAAAAGGGGGCTAAAAAGGAGATCATATTGGACTTGCTTTACACAGACATGTAGCATTAGACCCAACGCCCAATAGAGGAAAGATATACTACTCCTATTTGATGAGCAGCAGGCCAATAAATTCATTAATCATCATTTTATGCCTCATCAAACACTACCCAAGTTCCTCCATGGGAGTTATACAAATTAGCCACTGAAAAGGCAGTAATTTTAGTTTAGCTAGGTAAGTGCTTTTTGATTGCCTTCCTGAACAATGCTTCCCTTGACAAGCTAATAAATCAGCCCTTTCTGAATCAGAAGTGCAGCAAGTGCGAACAATAACTCCACATAGTTTCTCCGCTGATTTCAGCTGGAAGGCCTAAGAGGATGATCTGGGATCAAAGTCTCTTATTTTATTGCAGAGCAAAAGCTTTCTTTATGAAGAAGAGCTACAGAGAAATGAGGGAAGGGGGATTTTTTAATCAATTAATGAGAGAAAAAGTCTTGAAACAAAAAGGAGGCCTAAGTCTCCGATTGCAGAGATGCTGGGAGGCCGGCAGGGCAGCTCAGGCAGGAGCCGGCTCTGCCGCAGGTGAGGCTGGAGGCATAAATCGAGGGGCTGCTCCTGTGGAGAGTTACAGATTACCAGGGCGAGTCAGAATACAGACTGTATTTAATCTGCGACCAATTGATTCCTTGAGTGTTTCAGGTATTTGTAGTGTAGGTTTAGATTTGTTGGGTGGCTTTACAGTGGGAAGCCTTGAGGCTGTACTGTCTTATCTTTTTTTCAAATTGCTGCCTTTGACAGTATCATTTTTTTTAACTTGGCCGTAAATCATTTCACTAATCAGCTGTCACCAGCCAACATGCATACATTGGCATTCAGCCGGAGAATTTGTTTTGGAAGGCCTTTAGCAACAAAAACTATGCTTGTATCAATAACCGTCTGTTAATGTCTCATGCATACGGATGTAGAACACGGGGAGGAATGAGGGGAGACGGCACTAAGGGAGAACAATTTTGGTGGAGGGAACTGGGGAAGACCATTAATCGTCAAGTAGGGCGCAGCCTCCCCTCGCCCGCCGCCGCTCGGATGAGAAGCTACGTGCGGTACCTGCGGTCCCGCCGAGCAGCACTGCGCGGGGCTGCGCGGGGCTGCGCGGGGCTGGGGCGCGGAGCCCCCCGCCTATCCGCCGCGGCGGAGTTCGATGCTTCCCTCTCCCCGAGTCTAGACCTGAGGTATTTTAAGTACAGTGTGTCTCTTCTCCTCTTCATTAACTTTCCTTCCACACATCACTGCATGCCTCTGAAAATAACTTGGCAAACTGGGAGCCGTTTATCTCTTTTATCTTGGGACCTGATCCAATTAAATAAGTGCACATTTACATTTGCATCCATCAGCCATGAGCGTGGAGAGGTCTGTGGTTAGCTTTAGGCAAATAAGAGCCAATTTCGGGGGAAAAGAGGTATCGGGACGATGCCTCTTTCTTCCCGTCGCGGACGGAAGGGCGAGCCGAGCCAGGACGGGTTCGGGGCAGGATGCGGCCCCGGGGCAGGATGCGGCCCCAGCCGGCCCTAGCAGGGCTGCCCGCGCAGCACCGCCGCGGCAGAAAGAGGTGGTTATTGCACAAGTGCCTGCATCAACCCGAGCCGGGCTCCCGGCACGCTGCGAGTTCGCACATGCTCTAATTATAACAGATGAGTAACGCCGTGCGGAGGACATTTATTTTCTGGTAGTTGGAGGTGAAGAGATCGTCGGCTGAGGAGGCTGGAAGGCTCCCGGCGGGCTACGACCCCGGGGAGTCGCTGAGCACCCCCGCCCCAGCATCCCGCCGTGTTCGGCCCCGCCGAGGTGAACTGGCAGAGACTTCCCTGACAGAAAAGTGCGGGAGGTGGCGAGAGGGGCTCGGGCAGTCCCCCCCGCCGCGGGCGCCCCTCGCCTACAAAACTGGCCGTGAAAATAGCGCGGGTTGCTCCCGCTGTCTACTGGGTATTGAGCGAACTGCCCCCCAAAAGAGGGAGCGGGATGATGCAGGTGACCCGGCGGGCCGCGGCCGGGCTCTGGAGTCGCACTTCATGCGCGGCTCTCCGCGCCTGTGCGACCCCGGCACCTCCTGCCCCTTGCGGGGTCCGGTGCAGCCCTCCCGGGGGACTCCGCGGCCGCGCAGGGAAACGCTCCTGCCTTCGGGAGAAAAGTAGAAGCGCTCTCATGTTGAGGGGCCCCGTGGAGGTATCGCCGAGGGGGCTGGGTGCAGCGAGGGAAGGCGAACAGGACCTAGGCGCCGGGGCTCCAGCCGCAGCCTCGGAACGCGGGCAGGGACTGGGAACGGGGACTGCCGGGGGCGGAAGAGGCGCCTGAAGAGCGCTCTCGGGCAGGAAAAGGCAGAGCCTGCGCAGGAGCCTCTCCCGCGGCCGTCCCGTCGGGCAGGGCCGGCACCTCGGCCAGGCGCGGCCCGTTCATCCCTCGCCGGTCCCGAGTGAGCCCTTTCCTTGGCGGAGAAAGGTCCCCGGTTTGAGTCGGGCCGCGCCGCCGGGAAAGCGCTTCCGCGGCCGCGGAGGCGCGGTGGAGGAATGCGGGGACAATGCGCCATCTGTCACCGCCGGGTCGCGCCGCGGCCGGGAGCGCCGCCGAGGGCGCTGATTTATGCTGAATGCGCCTTAGAAGATCTCGATGTAGACTTTGTCTTTCTCTGTCAGAGCCAAGTAAAAAGAAACAGCTGGCCTGAATTTTTAGCACCCATAATTAATTAAGAGCTTCATTCCTGGGATTTGATGATTCAATAAAGCAAGACCCTTATTCCCCTATGTGATTCCAGTGAATATCTACTCCACTCCAATCCTTTTGGGTCCCAAGATAGGGCAGATTAACACTCTTTTTCTGTGGGAGAGAAGGGAAAAAATGCCTCAAGATTGCATCTGAGGCGCACACAAAAGGTAAATTCAAAACTGCCACTTGTTCTCTGCAAAGGCTCCTTATTCTCCGCCATTGATGTATTTGTGCCAGGTTTTAAAGAAACCAGAGGGGGGATGAGGAATTAACATATTGCTCATTTGGAAAAACAGCCGGTTCTGGTTTTGGTAACACTTGTTCCCTTGCCAGCCACAGATGTCCTTACTAATAATCGTGGCAGGTCACAGAAAGAGGGGAGCGGGTGTAACCGCGTAGGCTGAGTCCC